>CABFWB010001752.1:46911-62476 GCA_902151455.1 Timema bartmani | reverse complement strand
GAATGTCCCTAGAAGGTGCTTGGTACACCTCGATATATGCGACAGAAAGCATTTGCGCAAAGTGCTATAACTTTTTCCCCCGATTCAGAAAATTCAAAAATTTGAAAATCAATATATTCAGAAGAAAATTCTGCTTGAAATTTTATTGAGGGTCATAGTTGATCGATGTAATTTGCATGGTTTTAATTTTCGAGTTAAATTTTCAGTGGGAAGCGCATGAAACGGTCAAACCATTTTGTTGGTTTTGCACGAACCATGGTACCAGTATATTTTACCTAAGCTGAAAAAACTGGATTGGTTTGAGCCCTTTCAAGATTTTTTGGCCAATGAAAATGGGAAATTTTTGATTTTTCTGGGGTTTTTCTAGTAGCTTGATATATCTCCAGTGGGGGACAGAGTAAAAATCTGAATTTTATAGTACAAAGACTTCTATTTGATAAGAACATAATACCAAAATTTGATCACTTTGTTTTGCAGAATAAGAAAAATTTTTGATTTTAAAGTTTAGCCAAATTCTTTTTTCCATTCTCAAGAATTATATTACGTTATAGGAAGAAGAAACTAAAAGAGAATGTATCTCTCAACGATTAACGATTTCAAACTACACTTGTTTAGAGTGATCTTTCAACGACTCGATATGATTTCACTATGTGTGACCGGGATCCCAAACCCTCGGGAAAATATCGGGAATGTATCCATTCTCGAAAAGGGTTTGGGCGGAAAATAAAGTCTGTTCATTGTTTCAGCAGCTACTACTGGCTCAATCTATTGGAGTCAGTCGGCTTATTTGTTTTGTAGCGAACTTGGGGGGAAGGGGGGTATTTTATTGCCTGTGGTGAGACAAACAAGTTGGGAAGCTAGTGACTTAATGTGCTCTGTCTAGCAATAGTTATTTTTTAGTTTGTTAGGCTCAGCGAGAGAGAGAGAGAGAGCTTGAAAGATTTAGAGAAGGACAGAGATATATTATACTCTACCATCTTTTGGAACATATAAATATGGGGGAGGAAGTATCTTGCCAAGGTCAACTATTTATGAGCATCAGCCTGTCTGTTGTTAGCAACCAAACAAAGAGTAGAGATTACAGGGGTGTTAAACAAAGAACCTTTAGGGGGTGTCAAATCTAGAGAACATTAAAGGGGCTTTAAGCATAGAGAATATTTAAAGAGTAATATACCTAGGGAACATTTAAGGGTTCTCATACCTAAATAATATTTAAGGGGTTTTGGACCTAGATCATCTTTAAGGGGTTTTGGACCTAGATCATCTTTAAGGGGTTTTGGACCTAGATCATCTTTAAGGGGTTTTGGACCTAAAGAATATATAAGGTGTTTCAAACCTAGATAGCCTTCAAGAGGTGTTAAAATAGAGAACAATTAAGAAGGGTACAAATTTTGTTTTTAGTTTTTGCACATTTCCAATAGGTAGTTAAATATAAAACACCATTTTCAAAAGAAATTAACTAATAAAAATAATGTATTAAAATTAATTATTCGATTAGTCTTATTCAATATTTGTTCAAAATGTTGCTATTTGTTTCATTAAAAAATACTATTCACACACTCCTATCTATATTATTATATGTTTTTATGATATATTATTTGTATTATATTTAATAATGTCAAAGCTTTTACAAGTATTACCATATTAGTATAGAAACAAAATATAATTTTAATCTAGAATTAATATAAAGTATCATTTTTATAATTTCCCGTCCCCGATATTTTGACTCATTTCTCATCCCGATATTAAAATGTCATTCCTGTCCATAATTTAGATAAAACTATTCAACAGCCCATCATCGCTTTTGGCTCAAATCCTTTAACCCCATCATAGAGTGACACATTTCGGAATGCTTACGTGCCTAAAATATTATCACCTTAAGTTGCGATCTTAGTAAAATAAGGGTTGTAACAGATTTCATATTTATAGAGCAGAACCTTTTTAATTCAAAGTCCAATGGATAGCTAAAAAAAATTCAAAATAATCAAAATTAAAATTAACAATTTTTATGAGTATCTTGGCAGTTGGTACACAATAAATCAATAACCTCAAAATATTCTACAGTCATATAAAGACACATTTTATATATGATATTTAAAACACACATTCACAATATATACATAGACCTGAATGAAAAAAACAAGAAAAATTTAAACTAAAAATATAAAAACTTTGAAAAAATTAACATACGAAAATTGCAGACATAAATCAGTTTTTACTTTTATTTGTTTGTTGTAGATTGCTTGTCTGGAAGCGATAAACAAAATCTACAAATTCACTGATTGTGTTAAAACTGTCGTATTTTACGTCTGGTTTGGATTCGGTGAATCTTCTCAGGTCCATGCTGGGCGTCGTGTGTTTATGTTGTCGCACAGACGGGACGAATGCCGAGCTAACACATCATCTATTCTAGGGAACCCACTCGCAGCGGGTGCAGAATTCCTCGGTCTCTCTTTTACGATGTGTCAATAATTCTTAACTCTATTCAACATTCTTGGCATATAAGGTTGATTTATTAAAGATAGTTAAGTTAGGTTTGAATAATTGAATGAACTCATAAGAATTAACAATGTGTAGACCTTGAATTATCCAAATATTTCCTTCTAAAATTTGAATAAATTTCATATTTTAACATTGATTTGAATAGTAATTTCATGGGGAATCATGGTAGTTTAGAATTATCAAATTGTTCAAATTATCTTAGTAACACCCTCAAATCCTTAAGGGCGAGATTCAAGGATTTGAGAAAATTTCAAGTTCAAGACTCAAATCCTTAAAAATAAAATTTCTTTCAAATTTTCAAATGAAATTTGTTTTTAGAGCTTTAATGCTGTTTATTGTTAGTTAGAAACCAATTATAATTATATGATAAGCTTAACAACCAGGCCCCAGAACAGTAATTTAACACTTAACTGAATGTATGAATGTTATAATTAATGGATTATAAGAAATAATGTTATCATTTAGTTACTATCTATATTTTATACTATTCTAATATATATTTATTATTTCTCTTATGTTCATACATAATTTTTTCAAGATTCAGATTTGAATTAGAGATTCAGGATTTTAAGATAAGTTGGCGATTCTGATTGGTAAAATAGTGGAGTCAACCCAACTCTATATTTAACCAATGTAGAATTAGCCAGTGGCTCAAAGAACATATTGGCCTTGGAAAACTTGGAAAAGTCTGATAATTTTAAAATCTAGTTTGGCTGGACAGTGGACACCCTAAATATCCTAACCATGCTAAGGGGCTTTGAGAAAATCCCAGTCTTATAAAACTGTTGTGTAATTAGTAAGAGGTGTAGTCGCTGTTGCAGAACCCGAAACGCACCGAGTCCCAAGCCATGTTGTCCTGGTGTCTGGAGGCGGCCAGTGGCTTCTACCTGACACTCCTTCAGGAGATGTGTACCGCGTTTGATCTGGACCTCCCGTTCAGAAGGTAGGAACACAACTGGCAATACAGTCACTGTAAAAATGTAGTCAAATGTTTGGTTTGTTTTGGCTCTAAAGAATTTAAATGATTAAAATAAATAGGAGTGTGATAATTTCACTTTTCTTTTAATTAGAAGCAAAGTCAAATCAGGTGTATGAAATATTTCTGAGGCTAAAATTAAGTTTTAATATATGGTATATATTGTGCTTATTTATATAACTTTGAACACAAAATATTATATAATAGTTTAAATCAGAAGTATTATGGAGTAGAAATTGTTTAGATAAAACTAAGGGCGTGTGAGACAAAAACTGGAACGAGACTCAACAGTCGAGACGAGATCGGGGAGCAAGAATTTTAGAATCCCTTACTTCGGAACAAGAACGGGGATTAAAAATGTTTCATTAATTATTTCTAATACTACCTTAAAACACTGTGCAATATTTAATTAGTTAAATGAATACATAAGTGAGATATAAAATCAACTAACCAAAATAACGTAAATACCTACAAAATAATAATAGGAAACATAAAAATGTGTTGAGTCACTTAATGTTTTCTCTATTCAGGAATGAAAGAACAATTGCTGAAATTTTCGAGATCATAGCATCTATGTCTCGACAATCGGGTCGGGAACGGGAAATATCTCTTCCCTTTGGGATTCCCGCGCACTCCTAGATAAAACACTAAAAACAACATCTTTGAATAAAAGCTTTCGATGCCAAAGGCAGCTTTTTTTTATGTTCTGATAGTAGACTGATGCTCTCAGTTGAATTGCAGGTTTGAGTTGTCTTTCTCTTTAAAAAAGTGTTTTGTGTTTTTTAGTGTTTTATCTTAACAATCTCCACACCAGTATCAGTAAGTGAAGTGTGAAGCTTTAAAAGCTTCACATACATCTAAAAATTATTTATTTTTTAAGTTTAGTCAATCTCAATAAAATAGTAGGGATGTGTGAGACTCGAAAATATCTCGAAAATTCGAGAGAGGAAAAAATCTCTATCTCGTCTCGAAAGTTATAAAATGAATCTCGAAAATTAGATAAATTTAAAAGAAAGCAAATAATGGCCTTAAAATATTAAAAAAATCAAACCTGGAATTTATTATTTCCAATAATACCCCCCCAAAAACACCCTTTATTAAGAAATGTTTTGGTTATAAATATTGTTTTTCAATATCAAACTTTGACAATATAAGCTGTTACACTACTAAATTAAATTATAAAAGGTGTTCATTGTAACTACCTATCACTATTTTATTAATTGCATTTAAAATGTTTAGGATTTATATCTCGAGTGTTTGAATAAACTATAAGACAATCTAAAGCAAGCATCAACTCAAATCTCAAATAGAAACTCGAACTTACATTTTTGTACTTCTAAAGGATGTTTTCTCGTGTCTCGATACTTTTTTATATTCCCGTCTCAAGATCGTCTTGAATTGAAAAATGGTTCTCGCACTGGTCTATTAAATAAATTACAATTTTTTTTTTAGACTTTACTACCAAACTCAGAAGGTGTGTACTTTGTACTGCTAATATAATAGTCCTGTGTTTGGTTAATTAATATTGAACTCGATTCGCCAACTCTTATGATAATTTTCAATTTCAGTATTATTGTGTCACTTCTATTTATAAATTTAAAACGTTCTAAAGTATTCAGACTTATCAATGGTAGCCCATTGTATATTTATGCTCTTGTCGGGATGTCACCCCTGATGTATCCTCCCGCCCACAGAAAGGGTTCTATCTACGGCAACAGCAAGCTGTGTCGGACCTCTGAGAACTTCTCTCAGCCACACAAGAGCTCCTGCTACTACATCTGTCAACACTGCCTGGTGCACCTGGGGGACATCGCCCGGTACCGCAACCAGAGCAAGCAGGCTGAGGCCTTCTACAGGTGCGAGGGGGATCACTTATACTCACACTTACACCACCAGAAACTCTTGACTGGTTCAACTATCACTCCAGGCAAACACTCCTGTAAAAGGCTGGACTGGACTACTATTCAATTCTAGAGTGGGGAACCATTTAGGAAAAATCAATCTCATTGCACCCGACCGAGATTGAACTAAGATCTTCCTCTCTTCGGCATTCTTGTCTATTGCGAGATTAGCGTTTTAGATCATGTGACCACCAAAGCAGGTTTTAGAAGCATTTTTTGCTCATGTCAGTAGAAAGTAAAAATTAATGTTTCAAGTGGACGTAATCGGCGATAATATATCTGAAGTGGCCCAGAACTAAACTAAAGCGCTGATAAAATTTGTTAAAATAAGTATTGGCTTATCATGCAACAAAATTAGGGGCTGTTTACAATGCAACAAAATTAGGGGCTGTTTAAAATGCAACACAATTAGGGGTTGTTTAAAATGCAACACAATTAGGGGCTGTTTACAATGCAACAAAACAATGAATTCAATCTCAATTTTTTTTTCTTTAATGAGCGAAACAAGGCATAGTATCTAAATATATTGCATTGGTAATATTCATTAAAATATATCAGAATCATTTCCACTTTAATCGAGGGATATTTGTCGAAATTAATAGCTGATGTTTTGCTTACTAAACTGTATCCAGACCAACCATGCCCACAGTGGTTAAACTTGCATTTCACATCTTAGCTACCTGACTGTCCACCCATTTTCTCTTCAAACTAATGTGGGTGCATTTCCTCTCTCTGTGAACCACTTCAGTGGTCGCTTGCTCCAGGGCATCAATCTCGCAATAGACCGGTTTGCTGTAAACTAGGAGATTGGGGATTGAATTTCGGGGGTACTGATTGTGGTTTTTCCTTTATGGCTTCCCATGTAAATGTCGGTGCGCTTCCTTTAAATTCTACCTTCCTCACCCCAACTCGAGGAGTGTAAATATGCTGTTTACTCCAAACAGATAGTACTACGTGGGGGTACATAAAAAATACTCCTTATTCCTGCCTGATCTTTATTTCAAGTAATTCGAAGTCCTTGCTCTAAACCTGAGACCTTGGTGTCAGCTGCTCATCTCTACCGTCTGCGTGTTCCAGGCATGCTGTGCAGCTATCTCCCCATAGTGGCCAGCCCTATAACCAACTGGCCCTTCTGGAGGCCAGCCGGGGGGACAGACTCAGCACCGTGTTCCACTATGCACGCAGTGTCGCTGTTCGTCACTTTTTCCCGGCCGCCGCTACCAACCTGACCAAAACCCTCAACAAAAGCATAGAGGAGCAGTGAGTACCCCTTGAGGGGTAGCCTAAAAATTTATTAATTAAGATTGTTGTATTTAGGACACCAGCTGGACATTTTCATAGACGACATTATAAGAATTAGGAGTGTGTGAGTATACTCGAAAATTTGAGTTTGATTCAAGCTACCTTTCACAGCGATGAATTAACGGCCAGGGATTGTATGGTGTGACTCTCCTAGTCTTAAGATAGATTATAAGGCAGATGAAGCCACGGCAGGCCTAGCAAGCCGGCAGTGGGACATGTATGGCTTGAACAAAAAAAAGTGACCCAGGCTATAAACAGCAATGTGTGGAAATATATTAATAAAGCATGCGATATGAAACAAATCTTCTATACCAGATAATTACGCTTTGGTGGCCACATGGTCTAAGGCGGCTATGCTTGCAGTAGACTAGACTACCGATGATTGGGAGATCATGGTTCGATCCTGGTTGGGTGTACTGAGGGCTTTTTTTTTGGTGTAAATGGTTATTCCTCGCTCTCTCTCCACACAATTGTTGGTGCATTTTCGCTAAATTCAACCTTCCTCATCCCTAACCCATTAGCATAATAAGTATCTAAAGGTATAACTTGAATTGATAGTAAGATGTGATGTCAAGAAATAATGATGGGTCAACATACATTTCTGGTAACATGTGAATTTCTACATCACTCGAGCAGATTCTGCCCCAAAGTTTCGGCAAACATGTGAAACAGGTCTTAGGAAGCCACTTCCTGGTTGTGTGCTCTAACTTGCCACTTCATGTTAGACTGGGTTTCCAATATTGAGATTGAGGTTCCAATCCTGGTCAGGTACACCCAGCGTGGTTTCTATAGCTCTTGTCTTGTGGTCTGTGAAGGTTGAATGTGGAAGGACGCACCAAGCTCTCGGTGTCTGAGTACACCTCAGTGTTCCTGAAACTGCACGGGCTGCTACACATCGGAGCTGATCTTAACTTGGCCGACCAGTACGTGAAGCTCCTTACTGCGACACTCACAGCTCACGTCGCCACCGAGAGTCTCTCCTCGTGGAGACTGGTGCAGGTATGAACCTCTTGTGTTGTAATGCGTCGAGGTCGAGTTTACTCGACTGTAATTATTTTTTTAGAATAACTTTAAATCTAGGGATGTCCAACCTAATTTCACGATTTTCGACACCTAGCTTCTTAGCTCTTCAAATTCTTATAAATTAAAGTTATAGTGTTTAAACAAAATGGCAACATTAAGAATTGGGTAATTTTTCGTTGTGACTCATATTACTTCTTTTGCTGTTTCTATTTAATGGTGGGATCACAACCAACTTAACGTTAACTTAAAGTTAACTTAATGTAACTTAACATATCCTTGTGTGTTTAAATGGAAGCGATCACGATGCAGTTAACTTAATGTTAGAGATGTCCTGGGAGGTCTTTTACTTTGAGTGAACGTTACTTGAAGGGTATCACGTGATCTAGCCAGCCAATCATTATGTGAGTGACGTCAACAGGGCTATTTAGTAATTCATTTGTTGGTTTTATGACCAAGGTCTACTTTTTAGCTTTAGTTCTAGTGATTGGACATTTAATTAAAATAAGCGCTAGTATCGGATCATTATAGAACGTTATAGAGCAAACTTAATTCAAATATTGTAAAGAAGTTAAAACCACAAAGCTTTTATTTTATAAAATGGTATAATGTATTGCTTTCAAAAAAGATCCTTGTTATTAAAATATAAATCAACTAACATAATCATTATTGTAAAAGCATTATCGGTTGAAAACTGTAAACATTCACAGATCATATTCACTAATACAAATAGTACAAATCACAGATCAAAAAAAAAAAATACTCTAGAATGAAAATGTTTGGTTCAAGTTGTTACGTTAGACTACATGAATCGTGATCACACATAAGTTAACTTTAAGTGAACGTTATGCACGTTAAGTTAACGTTAAATTGATCGTGATCCCGGCATAACACTATAAAATTATACTTTACCTTTGTGTTCTAGTGATATTATTCATATATATATATATATATATATATATATATATATATATATTCTTTTTAGACTACGATTTATATTTTATGTTTTGCAAAATCATTACAGTGTAATATATAAATAACTATAGGTGTGTGTGTTGTGAAGTTTCAAAACTTCAACTTGTCTTCAAAACAAATATTCGGTTCGAAAACATTTCTGGCTTCGACAATAATTACAAAGTTTGCCAATAAAAGCGTTGAAAGCTAATATACTCAATTTATGTTCATTCATTGTAATTTTGAACTGTGATGTACAATACAAATAAATATTAATATGGGGAAAATCTGAAGTAATTAAATTGTAATTTGTGATTGTAACTTTATTTATCAGAACAAAATCAAAAACAAAATATAATGAACAATCATGCAATAAAACATCACAGTATCTTCTTCCACGTCTACTCGTATGTTTCTTTGGGCCAGTTGAGTCTTACTGACGAGTTGTTTGACTGCACAGATGCTCGCTATCAACCTGTACGCGCTCCATCATGCGGGCAGCTGCATCGTGTCCGACAGTCAGGTGACAACTTTCACCAATAAGCAACTCTCTGCAGATGAGCAAAGAGTCAAGTGTCTAGTGACTGACTTGCTGGCTGGATCCTTGAGCGCCTATCTGCTCCCAGTGTACACGCTCAAGGAGGGGGACCCCCTGATCGACTACTTTGCACTGCCCGCCAGTAAGCACTACCAACTTATAGATAGCACTTTGGCGGTGCCAATATTATTGCTATGCTATTGGGGTGGGGGTAATCTTTGAAGGATCTTAAAGATTTGAGACACAAAAAAATATATAATTTTTACTTTATTAACCTTTTTTTTTTAATCTTTAAATTTTGGAATAATATATATTTTTTTAAGAAAATCATCAAATTTTGAGTTTAAAATATTTTTTTTAGAACTATTGAAATAACAAGTATATAAAAATTAATACCACATAAAACCTGCTTCAATGGCCAGACGGTTTAAGGCGTCATTCTCCTTTTAGACTGGCCTGCTGATGGCGGAGAGATCAAAATTTGAATCCTGATCAGTCTACTAAGGTTTTTAAAATGTTGTTCACACTCTACCTCCACGAAAATGCGGCTAGATTACTTCTAAAATGCTCCCTTCCTAATTCCTATCGTATTAATAATAATGATCATATATAAGTATAACCTGAAAAGGTAGTAAAAGGCGGTGATAAAAAAAACTACATGCTATTAAATACAAAAAAGTTTTTATAACGCCACTGTATTGTTTCAGTAAAACTGACGCTAGATTGGATCCGCATGAAACCTGATGTTCTTCTGGACTCTGCTTTCACCACGCGCTTACAGATTTGGCCCAGTTTGTGTAAGCTTCTCAATGGAGTTCAGCTTTCCCTTGCAGATTTCATGGCTGATACCTGTGAGTTTCTGAGTACTAATATTTCAGTTCTTGTTACGGGCACTGTTAGCATTGAGGTTCCATCTTTATAGAGGACGTAAAGTGCGACTTTAAGAACTACAGTGAATGTGGTTCAGATTTCGCCATTGTTGAAATACTGATGAATAAATTGGTTGGAGTTTTAGTTAAAATATTGAAAGCTAAAATTATTTTAATGATATCGGAAAATGGATATTTTCTAAGTGTGGGCAGTTTTTGAAATATACCGATTTGATACACACCTGGAAAACACGTAACATTTGACAAACTCGGTGTGACAGGAAAATTTCAAAAATTCATACCCTGTGTAAACAATTAGTTTTCTCTCCAAATCATGCAAATTTTGTAAAGAGCAGTGACATAATTTCTGTGTCGAAAATTTAATAAAACATTTTATTTTTTATGGCCTTGAATCTAAAATATTGTGAACAATTTTGTCTCGAAGAGATGAATTTCAAAACTTAAAAAAATATATAAAAAAAATGCATTTTTTCTGGAATAAAAAACTGTAGGTGTATGTTAGAATATTTTGATAATTTTAACTTAATATTTTTGCAGATAAATATGTACCACTACCTGAAGATCAGGATTTACAAGGATTCATTCCTTTGGAGAAAGCTCTCGGGAAACTAAGGTGAGAAATGATGGCTCTGTACACCTTAATTTGTACTTGTTTACTCACCAGTCGTAGATTGCTGTGCTACAGAACCTCTTCAGGTATATACATGATAGATTGCACTACAGACCTTCTGGTTCCTTTCCCTAGATATGAAGATATTTACTAAAACTCGTAAGATATGTGAAACAAAATAATAGACATTTTTGCAAAAACACTTCCCCAAAGCACATATAAAATAATACACACTTTTATAGAAAAACAATGAAGAAAAAAGTAGGGATGGATGGGAATGACATTTTTATTTCGGGACGGGAGATTGTTTAAAATATCGGGATTCGGGACGGGAACAGGAAATTTAAAAATTACCCTTTAGAATAATCTTAGATTTAAAATATATTGATTTCTAAACTAATATGGTAAGACTTGTTAAAGCTATAATATTATTAAAACCCGCTTCGGTGGCTCCATGGTCTAAGACACCAATCTCACAATAGACTAGACTACCGATTAAGGGGATATTTAGTTTGAATTTGGCCGGGTGTATTAAGGGAAGGGTGGTTTTTACAGAATGATTTCCCACTTTATCCGCGCAAATGCAGGTACACCTCTAAATTCAATCTTCCTCATTCCTAACACACTAAAGTAATTAATTTGGGATTCTTTCAATTTCCATCCTCACTACATGCCCATGCTGCGCATATAACTGTGGGTACGAAGTGCACCTCATACTCGAAACAGTGTTCCTTGTCTAATCAAGCGCAAGTCCCACTAAGTGTTTTGTTTATCTCCCCACAGGTTTAGCAGTCAAGAGTGGAAGACAGGGCAGGTGACCTTCAACAAGTTGAGGGCCAACCGTTTACTGGAGTTTGGCAATTGGCTCGCTACACAGAACGACTACCGACTAATTACACAAAGGTTAGTTTCAAATCTCATCTGTCTGTCTGTCCGTCCTTGATTTTAGGGACTCTGAGCCATTATTGGCTTTCCCTGCCAACACTTCTCTTTCCTCTTCTTTGATATCCTCAGCAGGCCAAGAACCCTCGGAAGAACCGTCGCTCTTGGAACATTCATAGGAAGTTTTTAATTGATTTTATAAATGCAATTTAAGCCGATATTTGCTAAATAGTAAGCTAGTGGCAACGTTGGTCAAAATGTCACAATTCAATTTTTTCTCAAATGCTATTCTTAAATTTTAACCTTGATTCTTAAATTCTTGCTTCATCAACATTTACAATATCAATCCTTCTCCATGAATCCAACTGTACATTAAAGATAGGGATAGTATCCTTGAATCTCTTAAATCCAACTGTACATTAAAGATAGGGATAGTATCCTTGAATCTCTTAAATCCTTAAGGATATTTGAGATGCGAGAGAAAATATCAGTTTCGACACTCAAATCCTTAAAAACTAATTAAAAAAAAAAATCAGTTGATATTTGTCTCAGAGCTGTAATACCGCGTATTGCTGGTTCAAAACCGATTATAATTAGAGGATGAACTCAACTACCAGACCCCAGCCCAGTAGTTTAACATGTAACTGAATGTTTGAATGCTAGAAGAATGTTAACATTTAGCTACTATTTATATTTTCTATTATTATTATATTTAATTTTTTCAAAGATTCAAATTCAGATTTAGGAGTTAGGATTTGAATGTAAATTGGCAATGCGAATTTGAGATTCAAATTTTTAAAATAGTGGATCTGACTCATTTAAAATTATAGATGTGTTGTATATATTTTGTTTAAGCTCACAATGAAAAATTTACCCATTTCTTAATATCTCTGTGTTGCTTCACGGTTTGTCAGGATGACTGGTGTAAAGAGAAGGTGCGACTGAGAATATAGCTGGAAAGTGGTTCTTGATGTCGTTTGATATTAAGGGTACAGTACTGATATAGTTGTTTTATTCAAATGTCAGAACTTTAATGTACTGGGATTTGAGACCCAAGATTCAGGTTCGAAGTCCTTAGTTATAAGAGGGGAACACACTCGCTCGAATTAAAGGGTCTACGCCCCCTTAATGTTGGTCTGGTTTTCCATCATCTGTGCAGAGGGAATGTTGGTGAATTCTCCATGTCATCGCCCCCTCACTAGGCTGCTGACACTGAAGTATGCAACCAACATACTTCATGGTTCTGATGGTCTAAAGCGTCACTCTTCCAATTGGCTGGACTGCCAATGCCGGTCATGTGTACTGAGGGTGGTTTCCCTTAAATTATTCTACACCCTCCATCCTCGCATATTTGGGCACACTTTCTATACATTCAACCTTCCTCATCCCTAACACATTAGCCTAATTAGTACATAAGGGTACAACATGAACGGGTGTCAAACTAATGACAGTAGTCAGATGTTTAACATATTGTATTGATCACTAAACAAGGTTTGTAAGAGCGGTTTTGTTTGTTTCGATCAGGCCAGGTGACGGGGAGGGCGTAGTGTTTGAGTCTGTGTCCGGGCAGCAAGTACCACCGCGGGACCTGATCCGGGAGCTGGAAGAGCTGAGCCTCACCAAACTGCCCTCTCCGGCTCCCTCGGACACAGGCAGCTGGGGCACCGGGACCTCCACGCCAGACCACATGGGGTCCACGCATAGTCCGCCCCTGTCGGACACAGCTCAGCCCCTCGACATGTCGCACGGTGAGACTTTCATTAGTAGACATAGTGGCTGCAGACAGGGAATACCTGGAAAAGTCGGGGGAAGGAAAAGTCAGCAAATTTAAATAGTTGACCACTCTGCACCCAAACATTCAAACAAAAGTGAAAGAATTTGTTTCTCGTCATTAACTAAATGCATTGCATATATATGGCAGTTTTTAACATGAGAGGGAAAACAAGGGATGTTTTACACAGTCAAAAATAATACCTAAAACATTGACTACTGGAAAAATATAACTTATAAAAATGTCGATGTTCACTATCCCGAAAATATGTTATGATTGAAATAAACAGAAGAAATGCCATTCAACAAGTAACATTTCAAAAAGTCTCTTAAAGTCAGAATTGTTTTTAAATGTCGTATGGAAAATATAGAAAAGATAATTATTTTTTTATGTCACTGTCACAGTAAATTTAATCCTATAATTTTCTAAGACTTGATTTATTTTAATTATTTAAAAATAAGAAATTATAGATTTTAATGGTTAAGAGGAAGTGAACCAGCATTTGCGTGGAGATAAAATGGGAAAACCACAGTGATAAATCACTTGTGGAAAACCATTCTAAGTTCTCCCAGCCGAGATTCAAACCTCAACCTCCCTGTAAATGGTGATCGATGGATTACGAGCAAACGACTCAACCCCTAGACCACTGCTGCAAGCCTTAGAAGCTTCATTAAATAAGAATAATCTTGATAAGACATATTCTTCCATGAACCTTTTAACTCTACATCCTGGCAGAAAGATTCCTACTGGACATTCTCATGAATAAACCTGGGTTATTGATGATTTAAAAAAAATATGTTCATAAAAAACGACTTTCAAAATGAAATAAAAACTCTTTTTTTTGCAATAGAAGACTAATCTTAGAATTATTTGATAGCTAATAGTTTTTATTTCAATGTTACATCTTTAAAACTCGCGGAATAAAACTTAAATACATCAACAAGGGATTTTTTTTAGCACCACATCTTACTACCCTTTCGGGTTATACACTTATATACTAGCTACGCTAATGGTTTTAGGGATTAGAGAGGCTTTATTTCTAGGAAATACACTCGCATTAGCGTGGAGAGAGGGTGGGTTAACCATTTTGGAAAAACCACCCTCAGTACACCCAACCAAGATTCGAACCTCGATTTCCCTATCATCTGCAGTCTAGTCTACTGTGAGAGTAGCGCATTAGACTATGTGGCCACCGAAGATGGTGAAATCCTATCTTGTATTGACGCTTGGTTACAGTTAGGCCATATCGTCAAAGAAAAATGTCAATAACTTTCCTGCGTGCATATGCAGAGTGTCTACTGGGTCATGAAAGTCACCAAAGTCATGAAAAAGTTAATAATTGCAAAAAAGGCCACGAAAGTCCCAGAAAAGTCACGAAGTTTCAATATTTTAATAAAAAGTGACGAAAATATTGTTGTTTGAATTTCCCGCGCATCGTAACAACGCAAACTCGTCGAATGTCAAGTTACCCACTACCCATGATGCCATGCGCTAACCGCCTGATTGTTTTTACCATGATACCAAAGACAAGGTTAACGTTCGCCATCTAGTTAACGTTTAATGTTGCGTGTGAGTGCATTATGCCTATTTATGCATTATATAATGTTCAATCGTTTACCGAAGAAATTTTGTGGTCATAAAAGTCACCAAAAAGTCACTAATTTTGGTTTGTCCAACTCGGTAGACACCCTGATATGTGAATGTTACTGTCGATTGTTTTCCAGAGAAGCGTGTGGGTATCCTGAAACCTCAAGGGTCCTTGGAGAAAGCGCGTGAGAAAGAGAACTCTGACGGCGATGTGAACACCGCAGTAGCGGGAAGCGGGAACAAGAAGGGGCGCCAGAATGTGGCCATGCAAGCCATTATGAGGAAGACGCAGCAGCAGGGAGAACAAACTCCCTCCTCTGTGAGTTTCAGGATGCTGGAGCCCAAGACCAACAAGGTAGGGGTCTGCAAGTAGGACAAGGTAGTACCGGTAAGCCTACTGGTATCAACGAACATTTAATAACAATATGTAATGCACACAAGGAAATGGGAAGGTTGCCAGTTTTGGGAGACAACTATATTTTTTACAAGGTAGGTACTATAAAAATAACTATGATTAAAAATATGTTTGAATTTGAATTTTTCAAACTATGTAGTAGGTAATAATCCTTATTACCTTCAGCCTCTATAAAATATTCAATGCTTTATTTTGAGCGCTATGGTCTTTGGGGATT
>CABFWB010001752.1:31980-46857 GCA_902151455.1 Timema bartmani | reverse complement strand
TTTTTTTTTGAAAATGTTATGTTCTGGGGAAATATAGGATCTCTGAACATATTCTGCACCCCTGGATGATGGTACATCTGATTTGTTTTCGCTCGGCCTTCTGGGTCAAACTCATGAGTGCAGGTCAATCCTTGAGGACACATTCATTATTCTTATCTTCATCATCTTTAACAAAAGTTACAATGTCATTTATGAATCATGATGTACATAAAATTTAGTTTATAAAATAATTAATTTAATTATTGTGCATGATATAATAAAAAAACCTATGTTTGCTGTGAATGTTCATATTTCTCGAAAACCAAAGGTTTGTTTATGTTGTCACATCGTCTTCTCCCACAGGTTACGTTCAAGACTCCGTCGCCGAATCTTTCTCCTGGGGCAGTCGTTAGTACTGATGAGAATCAAGCAAACAAACTCAATAGCAAGCCGCTAGCTTGGCAACATCAAGTGTCCTACTCATACCAGAGCCAGCAACCCATACCGCTGGCGCAACCACCTCCTCTTCACCAGTCACCACAAAACCAGGCCCCCCGACAACAACATACCTTGTTCGACGTCTCCCCGCCGCAACAAACCCAGATGAGAAACATGCTGCATCACAACCAAACCAACTCCGGCAACATCCAGGCTTTCCCTCCAAAGATAACCGCAGGCTATCCTCTGGCCCCGACCCCATTTCGTCACCTACCTCCTCACTCGCTGTCTGCTGCGGCCAACCTACCTCTCAGCGACCCCACTGTAGGTGGTGGAGCCTATCCATCACCACCACGTCAATCGTTTGGTCTTAACTTGCGCCAGCCACCTTATTCTCCCTGGCAAGAAGAAGCGCCAACAAGCGTCCCTGTCAATACTTGGTGGGGTGGTGACGAGAGATTCAACAGGAGCGCTTCGATGAGTCAGGAAGAGCAGGTCGCCACAAGCTTTCTCCCGCCAAACAATTACCTTCATCACATGTCGGTGAAACCATCCTCAGAGGTGCCCTCAACGGAGCTGTACTCGAACGGTGTCAACTGGGGCGCCCGGCCTACCGGGGTGAACCTCAATCTACACCGACAACTAAGCAGCCTCCTGTCCCAACCTCCACCGCAGCAGGACCTGTACACCCCACCCGCTGCGACTCAGGCCACCTACGCTCACGCATCCACCCTGAAGAGTAATGTGGTGACGAATGGTGTGTACCAGAACATGCAACAGAGGGGCGCTGATTTGAACCACCTCTCTATGTTTAGTGGACAAGAATCCAGAGTTCACACAGCCGAGGTAATGTTTTTCTCTTTCTATATACAAGGATGTGCAAAGTCACTTTTCTCTTTTTGAAGCAAAGTAAAATAGAAATTTTCCAAAAGCTGAATCAAAGTTTGAATGTTTTTTAAAATAGTTTTATGTTTAAAAAATATTATACTATGATTAGTCATATAACTTTATTCACTACTAAAATCCCTTAGAAAATTTTTGTTTGCACAATTGTCTACACATTTCTTCCCAACTTGTTTGTCTCACCACAGACAGTAAAATACCCCCTCCCCCACCAAGTTTGCTACAGAACAAAGAAGCAGACTGTCTCCAATAGAGATTGAGCCAGTAGCACATGCTGGAACAATGAACAGACTTTATTTCCCCCCAAAACCCTTTCTGAGAATGGATACATTCCTGACATTTTCCCGAGGGTTCGGGGAAAAAATAAATGTTTATTTTAGTAAAATTTTGTAGCTGTTGTCGGAATAGTTTTCAACGGCTCCTTTGGTTCCGTTATATTGCTGGACTGTAAACTGTGTGCAGAAAGGTGACATCTTCGTCCTTTCTTCTGTCTTCTATAGTAGAAATTGTCACACACACATTGAAACTTGAAGTTAAAAATATGCTTCGGCTTTATTGCCTGTTATCAAACAAAATAGCGACTCCAATGAAAATAGTTGAGATTGGGCACAGACTTTTGAGTAGCCACTACTGTCACTGTGTCTCCATGAGAGATGAGCCAATTTATGTTTCTGCTCATTTCATAGCACCAGCAACTGAAGCAGAAGGCGACAAAGACTAACAACTTGTCGCTAGGCGGTGAGCCCAGCTCTGGCGTCTTTTCCAGCACCTACTCTTTGTTCAGCTCCCCCTCGTGGGTTGGTCCACCCATCACCTCGGGTGGCCCAGACGTTGACTCGGTGGTGGGTTCGCCAGCTAACAACTCCTTGACAATGGGGCAGCAGGTGAATGCATACTTTCTTCATTTTACCCGGCCTTGTTAAGCCACAGATAACTGTCATTTTGGGGCATTGATACTCCTACAAATGAGAGATTAGCAAGATTGCAAAATTTTAAAATTATACTATTTGTTTAATTATAAAACACTTTATAACTTAAATATTTTATAAAGGATTTGATAAATTTCAAGTACTCAGATTATATACTTGAAGAGCCTGTCTTACCCCACGGGTAACACCTAACTTAGGCAGAATACAGCTAGCACAAGTCATCTTAAGAGCCCGATTACCCCACGGGTAACACCTAACTTAGACAGGTATTACAGCTAGAACCAGATGTCTTAAGAACCCATCTCACCCCACAGATAACACCTTACTTAGCGCGAACCAGGGGCTTAAACACCTCCCCTCCTTGTTATTTTATTGTGGCTAGAGAAGGTGTTGTGAAACTGACCCCTGACCCTTGGGTGTTTCCAGTCGCTGTGGTCTGGGCCGGGCCCTTCCCCCTTGGAGCGTCTCTTGGAGCAGCAGAAGCAGCTTAGAGAGGGGCCAGCCCCCAAGGGAGGGACTTGAACACCAGACAAACCACAGCAGTCTTGACGCTGGAACCTGGCATTCAGTAACATACCATGTGGCACTAACATTGAAGAATTGAAGAAAATCTGAAGATAACTGAACTTGCGTTCAATATTTTAGATGAAAAATAAAATATATAAATATATATATTCCTAGCCCAAGATTAATAAAAAAGTAAGGCTAGAACTAGATATACATAAAAATGAGGTTTTAAATAAACGACAGGAAGAAAGAGAAACAAATATAGAAGGCAATCTAAAGGTATGGTAACTTAATAATTAAGACCTCAATCTAATGTTCTTTTGAACTGCCAATAAAATTATTAAGAGCTTTATAAGCAAGCTAGTACATAAGTTCATAGGAGCCATTGATGTGTAAAAAATAAAGCTGCACCACTGGCATTTTATATACCTTACGTTTGTGTTCACTAATGTTGTTTTGTTTTGAAACTACGCTGCAAGTTTTGAAATTGCGGTACGGTCAAAACTTAGCATGTTGTATCACTGATTTCACCTCTCAAAATGCTGCGTAAGGGCGTGGACGCAGTTTCTCTTGATGTTTACAACTATTGAGCTGAACTATTTGTGGTTCAGATCAGGGTTCTTTTGCTCCAATGAACTGGGAGATTAGCGTTTAGTCTCCAACGCAGAAAGAATACCATTTTCCTTACTGTACTCATATTTTAGTTCAGCTGCTTTTGTCGCTGCTCCTTTTCTCTCTTTATTTTTTTGATCAAGCAAAAAAATAATAATAATAATATTGGCAAATGGCATTTACTAATATTAAAGAATGTGTCGTAGCTATTAATGTGTTTTTGAGTGCATCATGGAAACTATAATATCTTAGATAGATTTAGCTGGGAAGCTGATTTGTAATGTTTTTATGTCATTCCTCATCACTCGGGGGGGTTAAATGACAAATTAATTTTACTGTTTCATTTTTTTATGCTTTGTTTCAATGTAACTGGTGTTTGGAGGTTAGGTTTGATTGTTTTATGTGTCTCATGTCCAGATAAAACCATGAAAACGACATCGGGTTGGAATTGTTTGAAGAGCTGGTGTTGATTGAAGGATCGTGTCACATATTTTATTGTCTGTTATGTTTAAGGAAGATGTATTCAGGAGACCCCACGATGCCTCTTAATAGTGGGGGTTTATTCGACTGTAAAATTTATATATGTTCTTTGCTTCCTGAAGTTCCCTTTCATCTCTGTGGATAATTAATTAATATAATTATTATATTTAGGGATGTGCGAGTAGTGCTATTACAAATACAAATCTGTATAGTTAATTTAGCTCTCTTGGTAGCATGCTTGTTTGTAATGCTGAAGGTCATGAGATCGATCCCAGCTTTATTACAAATATGAATATGAACATATTTGAATGATTATTAAATCATATTAAGTAAATATTTAAACAAGTGTGCTAATGTTAAACAACAACAAAATTATTAGAATCCATCTTTGATGCTATAAACATACAATAATAATTTAAGAAATAATTTTCTATATTTTTTATTCTAATTTTAATTAAAATTTGATCACATTAAGTTAAAGTGTTTATGCACTTTCTTAACAAAGCAAAAACTAAAGATATTCTTCAGGCAAAGTAGTTAATAATCTTAGCATTGAAATTGCTACCTAATATTTTGCCGATATACTCTATCAGCACACACAAAACCAAATTAATAATCGATAAAGTTGATATACCGTATTGGCCCAAATATTGTGCAATGTTTTTATTCTAAAAATATTCATTCGAGAACTGTATTCGTATTATTTGTGCAACCTAACATTTTTCACTGAAAAAAGTCAGATTCGGCGTATTTTGTAGAATGTTTTAATCGTGCCGGCGAAAATAATCATATGCACATAGTAATAAAATCAAAGTTAAAACAAAGAGCTAGACGGAGTATTTCCACCCCTCAGTATCGCTGAACTGATAATTCAGTAGGTTAGTGTTAGTTGGTGGCAGAATCTGTTCTGTGTACTGATACTAAAAAATTATCTATAGCAGATCCACAAGTGAGTGATTGTGTTGAAAAGAAGTTACAATATTAATTCTAAATTAAGGTGTGATTTATAATAAATAAAATGATAGAATAGTAGGAACATAATAGAGCACAAATAAAAGTAAATGTCTTACTACTTCCTGAGGACGATGCTATAAGAGCATCTAAATATTGGAGTGCGTGTATTTTCCTACCATTCTATAATTTTATTTATTACAAATTGTTTTAGCTCAATACACTTTATTTCATACATAAAATGAAGAATTGAGTGATCGTATTGAAAAGAAGCTACAATATGAATTTTAAATTAAAAGCAATATGTGAGGCACAAAAAACCAAAAAATATACAGGCTGCAAGCAAGTGTGATTCCGAGGCTAATATACATTTTTGGATAAAAAATGAAGTTAGGTTTAAGAGTGCCAGCGCACCAAGAAAACCATTTAAAGGCCCAAATAAAACTCCAAATATGTAAAGTTCTTACCTCGAGATATATTCTAGAACTTGTATTTTTCATGCAAAACACCTTCAAAATATTAGGGTCGTATTATGTTTGAGGCCCTACTATATTCAGGCCAATGCGATATAAATAAACCCTTATATACTTTAATAATTTTATGTAAACAAATAATTTGTACGATCCGACTATTTTACAGTGCTTTCAAATACACATACAAAATTAACAAAGAAGAAATTAAACCACATTTATAGGTATCTATAGTTATATTTTTATATATGCCTCAGAGTTGGTTGTTAAAGTTTTGGTTGGTTAAAATTTTAGAATTCATTATTAGAATCGTAAAGGAGTTACTGTAATATTTGTAATTGTAAAATGTTCGCACATCTCCTAACATTTTTATTCACCGAAACTGGCAGCTTTAATAGGTTTTATTTTTTTACCGCACTCCTACATCATCCCAATCTTTGGTTGTCTGCGGACTTTTCACAGCTCGCGTATTATAATTTACAAATTCATCACCTTTGCCCTTTCAACCCCGCCCTACATTACACTTCTTTAATTATGTTGGTCGGTATGAATTAAGGGCTAGTTTTTGGATAGACAAATGTTTATTGTATTAAAATTTGTATATGTATAAATGATTGATTGCAGTAATCATTTAAATAAATATATATTATTTGTGTGAGACTTGCGCTGTATCAGTAGTTATTAGTTTGCACAGTGAAAAGAGGAATGTAGTTCTCTTTACTACACTGCTGCCGCTCGACAAAGAGGTACCGGTGATTGATTGTTTTTTTTAAAAGAACCTGATTGTTACTTCACATTAACTGTCTTTTCTTTTTATTCACATGTATATTTATAAAAACAGTACAGGAACCAGTTGAATATTATCATCATTTCACCTTATCCATCTTGTTCCAGTCCATTCTTCTGCTCACACTGTTCTAAATCGACTCCATCCATGTCAGTCTGGGCGTTCCCCTAGGTCTCTTTCCAATTATTCTCATTTCCACGTTCGCTTTGGTTGTCTTTCATCTTAACATGTCCAAACCATATCACTTAGTCCTGTCCATTCTCCCATTCAGCTTTTCCACCCCAATTTCTTTTCTTACTTTCTCATTTCTCTTCCTATTTTTGTCTTTCCTAAAATACTTCTTAGGAATTGCACCTTCACCGCCCGAGTTCTCCCTCCTTGTCATTTTCCAGTTCTCCGAGGCATATATGCAAGTATGGATGTGTACTTTACACTTCCTTTGGCGTGTCTTTGTAACAAATTAGACTCTTTAACATGTTGGTAAAAGCTGTTACCTTTTTGTATGCTTGCACTAATCTCCATATCTAATCTTGCAATAAATTATACAAGTATTCCAAATAAAAATTAAGTTTTTCCTAATGGACTGTTTGAAATAAGCCAGTTAAATACTTTTCATACAAAATTTAAAATTGAATTCAGTTGTATCAACCAAATCATTATTTTGAAGAAAAAACGCTCCAATATTATGTATAGGAAATTTCACTAAATATGCTATTAATGGAGACTGTTATATCAATAGTCTAGTTTGAATAAATGTTGTGATTTTTTTGCTCAAGCTACATAATGTTATTGACCAAGAGTTTTACCGTGGGTTAGTTTTGTGATGATTTCAAAGAAAGCAATTCCTTCATCGTGCATTTTCAATACCAGATCAAATTATTCCATTCATTATCTCCCCCATTTTCTGAATCACTCTCTTTGTTTTTTACTAAACTAGGCCCCAAAAAAGGTTTGAATTCTTTACAGATAGACACACACACAAAAAAAATGTAATTTTGATGTGGTATTTAACCACTCTTGCGTCTATAATCAATATTATTACTATAATTCTTAAAAATAAAATAAAGGAAAGAATAGTATTAACAAACACGATAAACACAAAATGATCTACACAACAAAAAGAGAAACATTGGGTCACATACTACACTGCTGCCACTGGACAAAGAGGAGCACAGGTCACACACTTTGTTAAATCTGGATCGTAAAACTAATTTTATGACCATTCTGCAACGTTCGTGACTAAATTTTCACTGCCCAGTTTTCTCCTCTATTATTAAGTCATTCTTATTTATTCATATTATTGTGATTAGCTGATTACTTCCTAAAATCATTTAGTAATCAAAGGAAAACCTCTTCATTTTATGAGATAGCTACATAAGATCATACGTGGATCCAAGTACCTATCTTTAAAAACACCTTTTCCTCGTTAACTTTGATATGTTACTATAATATTATAGGATTTATTTTCATTCTTGACCGATTTCCTTAATTTTTGTTTTCCTCTACGAAAGTTGTGTTCCATTTATTTCACACTCCCTTCTGAAGCATTCTGATAGGGAAACACTTGGTTTGAGGAACTGGGCACTAATGACTATGTTCTTTGTCCAGTGGTGGCGGCATAGAGTGTCTTAGGAAGTTTGGTGTAAACGTCTTGTGGTGTTTGCCCCTCTTGTGATTTACATTTCCTAAATATGAAGTAGATGAATACCTTGAAATAAGGAACTCAACAAAATTAAACCTCTGTCACAAAATATGTTTTATGCAACTGTGCAACGTCGCACTCACATTTAAATAAAACATAGCAGACACTAAACTGTTGTCTGTTACTGAAATATTAATAGCAAATAAGAAGATAAAACCTTTAACGTAGTAACGCATATTAGGTGTTTGAGGTCAAATCTCCTTTGACTTCAACGCCAACACTAACCTTCACATCTTGGAAACATTTAGAAAAACTAAACTTTTATATATTATAAACAGAGTTGAAATATCTCATTAAATATGACCTAATTTATTTCAACATAATACACATTTTTATAGCGGCTCCTAAAACAGTATTTTCAAAACAAACTACTTTTTTTTAGCATCGTTTCTTACTACCCATTCGGGTTATACATTTATGTACTAAATACACTCAGTTTTGGGGATTAGGAAATATATATATAGGAAGTGTACCCGCATGTGTGGAGGGAGGAGTGAAGAAACATTTTGGAAAAACCACCCTCAGTACACCCAACCAAGATTCGAACCTCAATCTCCCCATCATAGGAAATCTAGTCTACTGCAAGAGTAGTGCGTTAGACCACGCAACCGCCGAAGGGGGTAACGCCGTTCTACTGCTTGAAAGACATCTTTAATTTAAGAATGGAAGATAGTTCTTTGTTTTTATCTCTAAACCATTTTCTTTACCTAGATACCAAGAGCCACTCTCCTAGCACAACGAATAAATTTGAACCAATTTTACATAGAACTTGTATATAATCATTGTTTCCAGCCTTTTGCCGGGTCAATTTAGTTAAATACCTTCATCTTCCTTTTTCCTTCCATCAACGTTCTTCCTCCTTTATTGACTTTCATTCTTCTTCTTGCATTTGGGCACTTAATGTTTCTCTTGGTCTTATTCTCCAAATATAAAAACATGTTTGTTATATTAAAGCTTTTATTTATTTTGTTAAAGTTCTTGGTGGCAAAAAAAGTTATTGATTACTTTTAACAAATGTGTGTGTACAAAATATTTTAGACGATTACACCAGTAAAATAGTTTGTTTAGAGCTAATTTGCTAACTTTCACTTAAAACAAAAGCTTAGTTTAGTTTTAAAAGTAGTGATACTATTCAATAATAAACTATCTCAAATTGGTCCTTGAAATGTAGCGCTGCATCACTGTGCGGTGTTATAAACTAATACAAAATTATTACCTTGTTTATCCTCAGTGGGCTCTATAGTCGCCAACCTCGCCTATCCTCACTGGGCTCTATAGTCACCAACCTTGCCTATCCTCACTGGGCTCTATAATCACCAACCTCGCCTATCCTCACTGGGCTCTATAGTCGCCAACCTCACCTATCCTCACTTGGCTCTATAGTCACCAACTCTCGCCTATCCTCACTGGGCTCTATAGTTGCCAACCTCGCCTATCCTCACTGGGCTCTATAGTCACCAACCTCGCCTATCTTTACTGGGCTACACTGCCAACAACCTCACCTATTTTCAGCACACATGTTGCAAACACACACACTTTGCTTTATTGTGCCAAACTGCAGCCCACCTTGCAAAACTAGATATATGTTTTATATTAATAAATTAGTAAACAGAAATTTATTCATACAGCTTCTGATAAGCAATTATGATATATTTGTCCAAGGTTTCACTCTTTATCCGGGAAACGTTTTAAAATAAATAATCAATCTAATTCTTAACAGCTGTAATGTTTCTTCATCATCGAGAAGTTTGTTGTTTTTTCATGATCAATTTACTTTACAATCACCATTTGATGCAGGGGTGCTCTTTCATTTGTCAACTTTCTCATGCACTCCTTGCATTTCAATCAAATCTTGGTAATAGATGTTTAAAATTGAGATAGATAAATGAGAGAATGAAGCTTGTTTCGGCAATGCTCGACAATAAAAAGACGATCTGATGCATGATAGTTGTTGATTTGTTTAACTGTGGATTTACAACAAGCGATATAATGTCTTAACTTTGTACAACTTAAAACATACTCTTTCCAAATTGTTTTGGTCATGTTCTCAAAAAAAACAACATGTTACATGTTTTGTTTATTTCGTGTTATAACTCCACTCCACCTCTTTTTGACAGTATGATTGTTAACTTTTATGTCATTTGAATGTTTAAATGTTGTGTTGTCGGCAGCTTTTTGTAATCGTCTCTGGGTAATCATGGCTTGTCATTGACATGTATAAGATCGTGATACTTTTTAGTAGGGAGCGTTCCAGTTTCATCATAATTTTGACAGATTGTGTTTCATTTAAGTCGCAAAGTTGATAAATTAAGTTCAGTACCTATAATTCAATATTTAAATAAAATAAAGGAATTGAACAATTTTTTAACATATATATATGATTCATACATTCGGTAAAATACCTTAAATTAACATTTGCACACAATTTAATTCTGATTTTATTAGAAGAATTCCAAACTAAAAGATTAAAAAAAAAAAAACTTGATAGGTTTGAGTGCTAGAAAGTATGAATGTTTGTTTGCTATAAAGATGTTTATACACAACTTTGTTGACGAGTGTAATGTATTTGTAAGTTTCAGGATCTTCACACATACACCAGTTATTAGTTACACTAAATGAAAGAGAAACTGATTGGTCTGGATGTGACAAGAGTTGATTCTGATTTATAGAAAAAAAAAAAATCTTGTGCCCTGATGAAAAAAGTGTTGATATCGATTCATTTAAAAAAAAATCTATATTAGGTAATGGTTCACAATAGTAATATTCGGATAATGTACGGTTTATAATTTTAAGATGTTTGAATTGAATGTTTTATATGGCTACACGGAAAGTGAAGCATCACGGTATTGGTATGATGGTTGGTATGGATTTAATTTTAACTATTTTACTAACATCAAAAGGATTAAACATTTATAGATTTTAACTGCAGTAAAACCTCTAATAACCGATATAAAAGGGGCTGAACCCGTTTCGCCGTTTTGTATAAGCACATGTTTGGATATGAAATTAATACAATACCCCTCTGAAGAGTCAAAAGGAAATAAAAAATTATAAATTACATATTATACATAGTTCAAAGTATTTCTTTGAATATGTTTGTACAAACATGTTCAAAGTATTTCTTTGAATATGTTTGTACAAACATTATTTAAATGAATGGTTATTCAATGTAAAGTTAAATACACAACAAAACTACATTTATCATTTCTTCTCAGAGAAGAGTGAGATTTCCTTTTAACTTTTTTTTATCTTAACAAATAAAGGTTTAACCGACCAAAACCTTTATCTGGCAGTTCAGGTACTGATAAAATACATAAACAAAATTGGCATTAGCTGTTTCGGATATTATATGTCTGGATATGGGATGTTTTACTGTATTCTTGGCTTTGTTACTAAAATTTGTGAATGATTACTTAAGTTCACTCTCAATTATTGTGAACCAATACTTTTGAAACAAAGTTAATTTTTTTGATTGGAAACCCAGCTTAGAGAGTAGGTTGTGTTGTGCTATGAATGAATCCATTGTATTGTGCTTATTCTAGTAAATACACAATTTGGGATTTTTTTTTTTTACTTCAATTTAGTTAATTATCAACTGTTAGTAGAATTGAGCTTCATTTCCATATCCATAATGTTAATCTGTCATGCACCATAAGAAATTAATTTTTTTTGTCTTACACAAGAGTATACACAGGGTGTTCGGAAACTAAACGCCCAAACTGCACATATAGTTTGAACCAAAGAAAATACAAAATCCCTGTACACTTACATCCCGCAAACTATGCTAATTCCATTAATTTGTGTTCAAAGTTTTGACGTACAGCGCTGGGAGAGCAAAGCTGTTCAAGCATGTGTGTACAATAAGTTTCATAGGGGTTAGGCAAGCGGCACTGCACATGTAATAATGGCAATAACTTTCTGTGATGTAGAACTGTTAATGATGACCCTCAGAACGTATTCCCATTTCTACATGAACTGGTGTGTTGTTTAATATTAACTGTGGTATGTTCTTCTGCCGTGCTCCAAGATGTCGAGGTGTTTAGTGTGCACACCTAACTCATATGCAACCTGTTGTACACGCATGCTTGCACAGCTTTACTCTCCTGATGCTGTACACCGAAACTTTGAACACAATTTAATGGTATCAACATATTTTTCCAGATGTAAGTGTACAGGGATATTGTACTACTTTTGTTTCAAACAAACTATATGTGCAGTTTGGGCATTGATTTTCTGACCCCTGTATAAATAGAATTTTTATGGTCATTCTTTTAAGTCTCTTTGAATCCAAAATTTTCAGTTTTGTGTCAAATATGAACTTTAGCTTACCATCTTGGATTTATTCTGAATAAAAATATTTTATGATCATTTTTTACAGAATTAATATGTTTCTATGGTCTAGTAAATAATGTGGATTGATTTGTTAACATTATTATTACCAATCAAACTCTTGAGAACTATTTAGATTCTTGAGGTTGTTTATATTCATTCTAATATCAAGATTTGTTTTTATATGTATGGAAGAAAGCACACAAAAGAGGTATAGAAACACACAAAAGAGAACCAATATGACATCTTTTTATCCCTCATCCTTGTACCTTCTTCCATGTATAACAAACCTCCAAAAGTAAAAAAGTTGTTTTCCTTAAATAAATATCTTTATTCGAAATATCGAATCGAATACTGATCTTAGAAATAAAGAATTCTGAAGCTTTACATAGACATGTTCCAACATTAATAAATTGCAGCACTAATATCGACTAGTTCTCTCAAACATGAAACATTGTCAAGTTATCTCATTGAGTTATGCTTTCTAAAGCCTTATTTTTTGATTATCTCCTTGTACCATAGGTATTGAATCTAGCTCTTTAGCACATTTTTTTTTTATACTCAGTGAAATTCTCATCTATATTTATTCTATCAGCAATGAATGGCTATTTTTAATGTTTGTAAACTCTAGCCATTCACGGATGGAGTTTAGTGGAATTGAAGACTGGCTAGTTGTGATATGAAAAAAACCTTTTTAATCAAGAATGTAACCATTAATCAATATACACCAGACACATGCCATTAAATTGAAATAAAGTATTAGAATAATTTCACTCTTTCAATATCTGTAAATAAATTGTTGCATGAGCTCCTTATCAAATACACCTTCATTTATGTGACCTACCTTATTGTCCCTCTGGTTGTCCACTGGAGAGAATGTACCCTCCATTTACTTAGAGTTAGCGCTTACCCTGATAGGTTACACTACTGCGCAGCTTATATGTTAGGGCCATAGTTTAATACTAATAGGTCACTGCTACATTACAAGGTCACTGGATTGTCATAAGTTGCAGGTTTTCTAGTGCTTATAAAAGAAAACCCTGAGATAGATGTCTCCATTTGAGAATTGGGGGAAAAGACATCTATTTTCTTAGTTCTCAATAAACTTTCCTCTCATAACATAAATATAGAGTTGGGTCAATCCCACTATTTTATTCATCTGAATCTCCAATTTACCTTCAAATGCTGAATCTGAACCGGGAGGGGGGAGATTATGAACATAAGAAATGAAAAATATAAAATACAAATAGTAACTAAATGTATTTTAGCATTTTTTTCTTATAATCCATTATTATAACATTCATACATTCACTTAAGTGTTAAATTACTGGTCTGGGGCTTGGTTGTTAAGTTCATCCTATAATTATAATTTGTTTTGAACAAATAAACAGGCAGCATTAAAGTTCTAAAACAAATTTCACATGTAAAATTGAAATAAATTTTTTTTGTTAAGGATTTTTAGTCTCTAAGATCCTTGAAGATTCGAGGGCACATACCTATTTTAGATAAATAACATGCACTCTCCAAACCAACTATTCATATCTGCATATAGACTTGTAAACTAATTAAGACCTATAACAGACATCCAGCCCCTCCATTCCTTCCACAATTAATTTATCACTGATAGGTGAAACCCACAATATATTAGGGATGGACATCTTACATGACGCCCTTTGGGACATGCCAGTTGCGTTATCTATTCCTGATTCAGGATTCTTCCGATCAAACGGAAGTTAAATGTGTTAAGGTAGATGAAGGAAAGATGGAGTAGTTCGACTTATATTTTCAGATGGTGCTAGGAGCTGAGGGGAGCCAGCCATGGTGGGTGCGGCATTGTATGACTAGTATTAATTATGGTCAGACATATAGACGACAATCCGACGCATCAATATTTACAGCGGAATTATTTGCTATCCTACAGGCATTATAATATATCTTATCTTTATGTCCTCAGCCTGTCGTGGTATTATGCGCTTTGGGGGTCTACAAGTCGCTTTCCAGGGCCTTCATCACAGCCATAAAATTTCAAATACTCGAAGAATGCACCTTTCTACGAGCTAGGGGCTACAATTTGGGGTACCAACGTATTCCTAGTCATGTGTGTATAATGGGTAATGAGAGATTAGATAGTTTGGCATCTAGTGTAAATTTACTTTCCATTGTACAGGAAATCCCGCTACCGTATAGCGATTTTATACAGAGGGTAAAACTCAGAAGTCAGGTTAAATGGTGGGAGACCACATGCCAGCAGAAAGCAAAATGGTACCACAAGGTCTGTGGTGCAAAATTAGTTACACCGTGGTTTTTGGGAGTTAAGGGCACCCGCAAGTATATTTGTACAATAACCCGCCTTCGGCTCGGGCACGCCTACACGAAAGACAGAGATTATTTGATGCTCAAAGTTCAGTCTCTACATTGTGTGGTTTGCCATGTTCTTGAAACATTAGAACATATATTTACGACTTGCCCTGTACATCAGTTGGCAAGGGTAAATTACATTCTTAATTATATAATATTATATTCTCTAGTTAATGTATTACAACGTTACTTTGTATAGGCGGCTGTTTAATTTCCTTATAATTATTATGTCAGTATAGGTATGAACAAAATGTGTCTTCCAGGTTATCTTGTAGATGAGATTCTTGTTGAGTTAGGGCTAGGTTATGTGGGTTAGATCTGGATTGAACGCAGAGAAAAATCAAAGTAACATTGGGAGTGTATTGAATACAAGTGTTCCTGGCTTATTGAAGAAAATATCTTCAGTGCCATTGAAGAAAGAAAAAAAAAAAA
>CABFWB010001752.1:14902-31942 GCA_902151455.1 Timema bartmani | reverse complement strand
AAAAAAAAAAAAAAGGAACTTTTACTGAGCACACAAAATACTATCAAAACTTATTTAAATTTAATTGAATCTTTTCACAAAATTGACTAGTTTGCATCTTGAATGTTTAATAAAGGTTCATTTTATTGATATTTATGTGAATCAACGATATCAAAATTACATATTTTATCACGGGGGTGAACATTATTCTTGTTGGATTAAATTTAAAAAAAAGTATGAACTGCACTACAATTTTCGTTTTAATATTTCCCAGTCCACAAAATTTATTTCCACTAAACTAAAATACCAGTTGTAAAAGAAGTGTTTGAACTGGTTGTTATAACTGACATATTTCGTATATTATTAATATAAATAACTAAAGATAAAATAATTTTTGCTTAAAATTTGCTATTCATTTCATTAGACCACATAAATTGAGTTAATCTGCTGCCATTTTTAACATATAAATTTATTTTGCGGACTTTTCACACTGAAATACAAATTATTATTAAAAGAAAAAAAAATTGTTTACCACAGATCATGGTATCTCCATATCATCATCAAAGTTCAAACAAAGATATAAAATTGTCCTCCTAAGTTCAAACTATACATTACAACTATTATTATCAGACTCGTGTCGATGAAATTCATTCACTTAGTAAAGACGAAGTGGAAAAAATAAGACTACATCTATTGACTAAAAACTATCAAAACATTCTTGAACTAAAGTTAAATGTGTTGTTTAATAAATCAATTTTATATGTAAGAAGGTACAGGCGAGAAATATAAACACATAAAAGGCAGGGAACAAACAACACATGAGTTTTACATTTAAAAGAACACTTAACAAAACATAGGGACCTCAAAACAAGGTTTCATTAAGGAAATTAATTTGTACTTTAAGTGTACATCAAACTAGAGTAATATTATTAATTTTATGATGCAAAATAAACTTGAATATTACACCTTCCTTTAACAGTGATTAGAAATTTTCACCCTATTTGGCTAAATGTATTAATTCAGAGAATAAAACTGTTAAGTAATCACCATATTGACTTCAAAATCCAACATTAATAGTTATGAAATACAATCAGTAAATAAATAATTTTGTGTGTATCAAAATTATTTCTGTCAACAGTGACCCAACAAACCAAGTTGGCAATAACTTCTGAAACCAACTTAATTATTTTTATGCTATTTTTGAAGAACATTTGAATTTTTTAATAAGGAATGTCTAGGAATATTTATAAATAAAATTCAATTTTTAGTGAAATTAGGTTGTACAAGTTGTATTAAATTAACATGAAAGACATAAATAATATTAATTACAAGTTATAATACTTTATAATTTCAAGACATTCATAATTACAAAGTATCATAACTTATAATATTAATAATTTCTTTCAAATATCAATCAAATATTGTGCATATCTATCATATTATATTACACATTTATGTTAATTTAATACAACTTGTACAACCTAATTTCACTTAAAGTTGAATTTTATTTATAAATATTTCTATGCTAGACTGAAAACAATTTAATTATTTTTATGGGTGTGCGAAGTCCACTTTTTCAATTCAAACCGAATATATGAAATATTCTGTAACCTGAATTGAAGTCGAATATTTTATTTATTTGATTGGAATTTTTTTTTAAATATTGTGGTTATAATAGGGATGTGCGATATAGTTTTTTGGGATTCAGTATTTTAGCTGTCAATATTTTGATTAATGAAGCTGACAATTGTTTCGAATTGAAGTTTTGAAGGTTCGCACGCCCTTAATTAATTCTCGTTAAGTCTATATAAGGTACAGATACAAAATTCAGCTTATTGAAATTTCAACAGCTGCCATACCAAACATTATATACTGTATAATATTCTCCACAAATGATGCCTAGCATTTAAATTAAATTAAATTGTTTGGTTATGCTGAAACATTTTTAAAAGTTCAGTGTGTCCACTTTGACACATTCTGAAATAATTAGGCCCCACTCCAATTATTCGTTAATAGAGCAAGAAATAAAACACAAATATGACTCACAGTTTAATGCCCTAAACATATTGTCAATGATAGAACAAAAAATGTCAGGCAATAAAATGCATTTTCAGTTACATTGATAAATTATACTTAAGTGTGATATATATCTATAAAAAATTCAAACTAAAATCTAGAATTGATATTTAAAAAAAATGGAAGATTAACTTTATCTGTTCAAGGATTGTTCAAACGTATTTCCAACAAACGTATTTCCAAAAAGGTAAGTTAATAAAAACAAAACTAAATTAACACATAACATTTTATAATTTGTTAACAACTACAAATGTCTCAATTTTTCTTATCATCCGTTTTATATTTCAAGTCCTCATTAGCTCAACACACTTTTAAGTATCACATCAGTTGAAGCAGCCTTCGACAGCGACAGACCTGACACGCTGACCCTGTCTCAGCGCTTACCATTGTTGTAACTCATGGCACGAAGAGGAGCCTTAAAGTTAGACGAAGCTTGCTGCTGGATCTGGTAGGCCAGTGGGTGAATCTTGAAACCGTACAGTCTGGAAAAACAAATATATAGCTACAGGCAATGTTTACCCTGATAGGTAGCGAGCTTACCTTGAATGGAGTAAGCTGGTGTTTTTCTTTTAAGTTTCCCTCTAATTTTTATAAAGGTGATAAATTTGTGAGTAAACTCTCAAATACTTAAGGAGTTTAGAAAATTTCAAACTCAAATCGTTAAAAAAGATAATTTATTTTCAATTTTACAAGTGAAATTTGTTTCAACGCTATAATACTGCTTATTGGTGGCTAAGAATTAATTATAATTATAGGACAAACTCAAGAAGAACTCAGGCCAGAAATTTAACACTTGACTGAAGGTATTAATGTTATAGCTCTTTGTCCAGTGGCAGAACAGTGTTTTTTTTAAATGTAACAGCCATATTGTGTTGGATCCCTTTCTCTTCGAAATATATATTACAAATTACCTCAAAAAGCGAAAAAGATTTTTCCTTTAAGAGATATATAAACTAGATAAAAAGGATTGTCTAAAACCACTAGGCAACCAAAAATACTCCAACTTCAATTCAGCTTCAAGAATATTTCCAATATTTGCTTTGAATTGATAAAGTGTAATCGACATACAAATACTGTGGTATTATTCGGTAGATGTTGAACAACTCTCACAGACCTGGGCACAAATTGGTTGGTGGGGCGCTTGGGTCGGTACTCTGGGTGTACCATGAACAACATCTGTGGGAAACCTGTGCCAAAGTAGGAGCCGTCAGTGTGGTGGTGGCGAGAAGACTTTGGAGTGTACACATCCATGCACTTGGGGCAGTACGACTTCACCATGGCCTCCCCCGGAACATCCGACAGTCCTGACACAAGCAAACACATTAAAATCCTCCCGGCCGTGGACAAGAGTACCCAGTAAGGTGATGGTCTTCAGGTGTGCCCAATCCCCACTTAAGAGATTAAAATGTAAAGCTAAGTCTTTAATTTGTGGAAAATAAAGTTGATTTAAACTACCGTAAAGTGGGGCTACTTTGACACGCAGAAGTAAAAAAGATTTAAAATACGACTACTCCCAGAACTTAGCAGTGATTGCCTTATATTTAACATCGTTAGATGCAGAATTTCATTAGCTTTCAGAATATACACTTAGTTATATGATATTAGGGTTTGGAGTTCAATCCTCGGTCCCGGCACAGATTTATCTGATTGCCAAACCCTTTCTTCACCTCTGACAAGACGTGTATTAATCACAACTTGTGAATGTGAGGAATGCCAGGCCTCCACCGTGGTTCGGATCCCACGTTAAACTGTAGGTCCTCCATTTCATCTCACAATCACCCTACCGTTACACATAAGTTGATAAGCCCAACTTGAGACCTCGACTTGAGCATGCAATAGTCAGAAAGAGCAAACAGCTCGGCTCAAACATTACCGATAGGCAACATAGGCTGGCTCTCGCAGTAGACCCGGGGGCAGTGACCAAAGTCACCGGACTGGTACTTCTCAATCATTTGACCTATCCCCCGGTTGGTCAGGATGTAACGAGCGTGAATCAGGCCATACAACATCTCCGCAGCCTGTTCAATCAGGTCAGACTGGTTTGGATTATCGTCCAACTCGTCATCTGGAACAAGGACACTACAATTACAAATGTTCCTCGAAAGATTTATTCCAATGAAGAATAATTAAATTTAATAAAATGTTTGTTAACGTCAAAGTTTCTGCAAAATAAAACTTCCGAATCAACCTCATCAAATTCAATCTCTTTCTTCGACTACATTCTCCACCCCACCTTTATTAAGTAACCCTGAGAAGCTCTACTGGACCCAATGGCTGCCGTGGACAAGATCTAGAGAAGAAGATGGAAAGCAGGACTAGTTAGAAATGTCGACCAACAGTGGGGCCGATATTTCGATATCTGACTAGGTACATAAACATATGTTTAAACTGAATCAGTAATGAAAAACTGTGTAAAAAAAAAGTTTAGGTGCAAAACTAATGATCTTCAAGCCATATATTAAAATTATTCGCTTTCTCTGCCCGTAGCCCCCATGATTTTGCTTGAAGGCCAAATACACCACATAAATTATAGTTATTATCTGTGAAAGAGTTCAACCCTATTTTATTGATCCTCGAGTTACTAAACCAAGTCCCGTGAACATTATCAGTCACCTGGTTCTAGATCCAGTATCATGTCGAGAGCTTGGCGGTAGTGCGGGACCTGCTCGTTCAGTCCTGTCAAGTTAAACTTGTCCTGGATATAATCCTCGTCAACCTGTAGGAACAACATGACTCGGATTAGGAGGGCAGCCTCTTTAGATCAACAATAATAATCATCATCATCATCATCATCATATCGTTTCCAGCATTTGGCCGGGTCGGTTTAGTAGAATGTCTCCATATACATCCTTCTGGCAATCTTCATCCTTTAATTGCTTTCCTTCTTCTCCTTTACCTTCTCCTTTTTATTTTATATATATATATATTATAGAGAGAGAGAGAGAGAGAGAAAGAGAGACCTTGATAAAAACAGCGTTTAGGATGAACAGCGAATAGGATGAAACTACGACATTTTAACTTAATAAATAACCGTACCATTTTATCTGACCAAACTAATATCCCCTGACATTTCCCTAATTTTCCTAGTTCACATAAAGAATGGAAATAAAGTACCGGTATAGTGTAAGATAGAAATAAAATTATTTATAATACGTTACTAGAAGAGTTATAAAGGTCACTCAAAGTAATTAAGTTCCGAGAGGGGTTACATAATATTATGTTGACAATGTATGTAGTTAAAAATATTAGCGTTCTCAAATTTGCGACCAATGATGAGCTGTACATGGAGGGTTTATAAGAACACTACTACCTACTATAAATACAATATGATATATTTTGTTATTTACCTCGCAGAAGAACTCATTTCCTCGAAGGCCGCAGAACCAGGAAATCCACGACACCTCCTCAGAACTGCTCATTTTCCTAAGGTGGTGAACAAAATACAGTAAATAATGGACAGAATAACATACTATGTGCCAGGAACAATATAATCTGCTACATATTAGAGGTGTATCAAGGTCGCTTTTTAAATGTGAAGCAAATTCTGAGTAAAGTTTGAAACATGCGAGGAAAAGTAGAAGTTGCACTTTTTGTTTTTGTCACATTACACTATTTTTAATTTTTAAATTACATTTAATCACCAGTCTGTGTTAAAATACTATTTAGTAGTCGTTCTGAAATTGATTATGTTGAAATATGTCACGTTTAGTGAGATATTTAAAATATTTTCATAAGATATCAAAGTTTTCTTTTTCATTCAAAATGTCTCAGGAACGCAATGATTAATGTGGATTTCAAAGTCGAAATGACAAGAGATTTCGGCTTAAGACTTTTGACATTTCAAAGCTTCACTCACCTAGGCCTTAATTAGATATAAAATTATTATTGCAAGCAGCATTTAAAGGAATTTTAAGCAACTTGTCTAAAATTGCACGCAGCAGGAGAGTTACAATCTTAAAATAAATGTACCTATAAGTCTCTTAATTTAAATAGGGCTTATAACCTATTTGCCTCAATTCCACCTAACTTTACCATAAAAAAATAGAAATTTTGTTTGAGGTAGGCCTATACAAATTTGTCTTGAAACATGTGTGTAATTTGACCTTCCCCCTTTTTCCCCTGTACCAGTCTATTATTATGCTCCAAGCACATCCAATCTGGAACAGGTCTAACATATTTTAAAGTTGTATGCCCTTCTTTCTTAAAGACGATTAAAACTGTAAATATAAAAATTAGATGTTCCAATTAGGGCCTATCTCTTTCATTTATAAGGCAAAACCTAAGAATAGTAATTTCAAGAACATTTTTTTTTCTAAAAAAACTTGAAAATCACAAAATTTAAATACTAGCACTACACTCTGGAATGCGGGGAATCCAATTATACCAAACTCAAAGTGATGTAGGAACAAACATTGTTGAAGAATCTGTAAAATTTAACAAATGAAGCTTTAAGTGTTATTATAGAGTCAATTAATATGCAACAATCTTTTGAAGCGACCACACTTTACTTTCTTGCGCCACACGTTATATTCTTGTAAATACTTAGCTAAACTAAAACACTCTTGTACATCCACTAACAATTTTACATCCAGCAAACTCACACAAGGATCCATTGTAACTGAAGTGAAAATGTAGAAAAGATCTGAGCAGACACAAACACCAGAAGTCAAATATTAAAATAAAGTTATATATATTTTAAGTCTAAATAATAAATACAGGTCTACTAGGCTCTTTTTAAACCTATGTCCTAGTTTAGCCCAGCCTTCACTATGGTAGTTACTCAAGTGATTTACTCTAACCTTGCTACCATTCCATGAACTAATGAAGTAAAATCTTAATTAATATTCACAAAATAAACATTTTAACTTTAGTGTATAAGAGAAAATCATATCGTAAGGAATCATGGATCAAGCGACGTGTTGGTCTACTATGTTTATGTTCGGACTTTTATTAAGTTGTTTAAATGTTGTAAAAATAAAAATGATTTCAAATAAATATAATCAACTTAAAAGTATCATTGGATTTTCCGGTTCCTTGTGAGTACAATGAAAGTATTACATTTTTAATGATTTGGTATCTTAAGTGAAATACAATGTATTATTTGATAAGGTGCTTACACATCTTGCCCTGACTATTTAAAATATTCAAATTGCACCCAACAATAAGTTGAAATGAAAAAACACTTTATGAAAACATCTTTCTATCAGTCAAAAGTAATTGTGAAGGTAAAAAAAAAGAAGTAATATAGCAACTCTTAATTCCAAATTTTCAAGTCAATTTGTTTTGTCAACAAATACTTCACAAAGGTTGTGGAAAGCATTCGGATAAAAAGGATATTGTTAACAGCAACTAAGATAGGAAATTACCAAAATGTTTTAAAATGAGTAATAAAGATTTGCGAGTCACTCAAATAAACTTTCGAAAAGTATTTATAATAAATGTTTACATAAGTTCGGCTTCGAAACAAAAACCGACATTGCTGATTTAACCAGCCCAAATGCCAGAATGACAGACAAGAGCCACACCAATAATCTCGTTTTGTAAGCAAAATATGGTATCTGAATCATTATTTTTAAGGAATAGTAAACAGTCGAGAAAGTGTATTTGCTCTAATATCATGGAATTAATGAGGTATTATAAATAAAATAATTCAATTTTGTCTTACCTCTTCCTACCTTGATTAGCCACGCTTGACGTTCTTCCCGAAAGAATCGATTGCAGCGATCTCTTTTATCAGATAGAGGATAACACATTTAGGATTGCGCACTCTATAGGTTAAATTACCATACTAACCACTTGGAAGGCTAACAATTGCAAAATAAAAATATATACCAAGTTCTGAAATAGTAGGTCTAGTAATGCTAACCAAAATTCGGTTTACCATAATTGATAGAGAGAGAAATAACTTATTACATTTTATTTTGTCCCAATAACTTCTTAAAATATAATATATAAATTTTAAATATTAGTTTCTCTATACAAAATATGTAAATGACATAATCACATGAGAAATATAATTATCATAGTGAACAACCACTTGGACAAAAATATTTATATTTACCAATTGCTACATATAGGCTATTAGGAAGGATGAGCTACTAGCTAAAACAAATTTAAGAAACTATACTATTTTAATTGATAGAATTACAAAATTAGAAAGGAAAGATGTATAGGATTTAGTTTTAAAGCTGGGGAAAAGGTTGGGCGTACTAAATACAAGAATGAGCATTGATATTGCCCAACTACTTACATTTTAAAAAAAAACCCACCAAATTACCGATGATAATTGGAAGAGATAAGAAAATGGATTGTTTATTTTGTATTGTGTTTAAGATCTTCTAAATAAAATCAATCTAGCTTAAATAATAAGTGTAACAGTTTGTTTCAATTAAAATATTTAATATAATTATTAAAATAACTTTATTTATATCTCAAAATGGGAATGGATTACTCTGCTGATAAATAGGTCCTTTGAGGAGGGAACAGTGCCGGATATCTTAAAAATTGCTAAAGTCATTCAGATTTTTAAGGGTAGTGGTACCAGGGAGGACACCGCTAACTATAGGCCAATATCTATTTTATCAGCCGTTTCCAAAATTCTGGAGAAAGTCATGAAAAAAAGACTTGTAAGCTACTTGGAACACATTCACTTTTCCTCTCCAGGGCAGTATGGCTTTAGGGATAAATCAAACACACTAATTGCATGCATGGACCTAGTTGACCAAATTCAAACTGCTCTAGACAGTAACTTGAGATCAGCTGGACTATTCATAGACTTGAAAAAAGTGTTTGACTGTGTAGATCATGCAATCCTAATTTACAAACTAACTAAAATTGGTATACGTGGAGTAGTATTGGAGTGGTTTAAGAGTTATTTATCCAATAGGTCTCAATTTGTCTCAATAAATAATTCTACAAGTAGAGAGGAACAAATTAGGTGTGGAGTTCCACAAGGGCCCTTTATTATTCTTAATTTACGTAAATAATATAGCCAAGTCAAAGGCCATATTCAATTATATACTGACCACACATTTTTTGTGTATGTTGAAAAATCACTGCTAGATATTAAACAAAATGTGAAATCTGACTCGGAACTACTCGATGACTGGCTTAAAATGAATAGACTAACACTTAACCCAAATAAAAGCAATTTTTTTTATTTTTAATAGTCCTAATAGTAATCATGACACCTGTGTTAAAATAGACTTCCAAGATATAGAATTAAAACTAGTAAAGGAGGTAAAATACGTATGTTTATTGATAGACTCCTCACTTAGCTGGAAACCACATATACAGTTCATAATAAATAAAATAGCTCCTGATGTAGGGATACTTAAAAGATTCTCCTATAAATTCCCCCCTAATGTGCTTAGACCACTTTACTTCTCTTTAATCCATTCCCATATCAGCTACCTTAATGTTATTTGGGGCTGTGCCTATCTCAATCATCTTATGCCCCTTATAGTTCTACAGAATAGCGCAATCAAAAACTTATACAGACACCCTTACCTCACACCTACTAATGATGTATACACAGTATCGCTAACATTCTGCCCTTAAGGAAACAAATAATATATGACTTATTTATGTATCCAAACCATGCTGACAAAACCAGTAAATACACCACTCATCTTCTTGGCACACTGATCTCAGATTAGTGATCTGAGCTCCGTGTGTAGTTTATCTGTGCATTTTATAATATTGCTGCGCCTTTCAAAATTCAAAATAGATTCGGCATAAGGAACTTTAATATGAATGAGATTAGTTTGTGTTGAGTATTATATGAACTATCAGGGAAAACGTTAATCATAACATAATTTTCATGTTAAAAAATTAATTACCTAGTCAAATGTTATGAACTAAACATTTTTTCAACTTATATTCAGGGTTTAAATAAATACATGGAAGGGGAAAAAATTAACAGTGCCCGTCCATAGAATTGTTATCAATATCTTGATTAAAGTTTATGTAAACAATACCTATCTCATTTAAATTAGATAATAGGATGACAACCGATAAGTATTCTTTTATTGCTGAATGGTATGATGATGAGGCTGCTCTCACAAAAACATTCCAGTTAAGTTATTTTCTTGAGGACAATACCATTGAATTGTATGAGCTCAAAACTCGCCGCTTATTTCTAAAGCGCATCCAAGTTCCGACTGTGAATCTAGGTGACATGTATATCGGTTCGACACTTTATATTCTGTCCCGCAACATGTGTATCCTCGACTTTGCCAACGAGTTCACAAGATCAAGCCTGGGAAAGTTTATGGAGGTCACATTTGCAATGTTGAAGCCTGAAGCGTTGGACAGGTGCGGTGAAATTCTAGACTTTATAATGAAAAACAAGTTTATAATAGCCAAAATGAAGATGGTCTGCATGGAGAAAAGTCATATTCTTGACTTCTACAGGGAACATGTTGATAAGGCATTCATGGGATTTTTATTGGATCATCTGACATCACCATGCCTTGCCATGAAACTTGTTGGGAAAGATGCTGCAGCTCGCTGGAGGGAAGTAATCGGGCCAACAGACCCAGAAAAGGCCCGGAAAGAAAGTCCCGACAGCTTGCGAGCCTGTTTCGGAAAAGATATACAACACAATATAGTCCAGGGTTCCCAGTCACAGGAAGATGCCAAAAGAGAGCTGGAAATGTTCTTCCCGACTTGTGAAGAGAGGATAATGGTCGCTCCTAGGACCTCGGCCCTCTTGGAAAACACAACGCTGTGCTTGGTAAAGCCACATGCTGTGAGAGATGGATTGTTAGGACTCATCCTGTCCGAAATTCTAAGGAAAAACTTCCAGATAACAGCGATGCAAATGTTTAACATGGTCCGTGCAGGTGCAGAAGAATTCTACGAGGTTTACAATGGAGTTGTCCCAGAGTTTGTAGATATGGTGAACGAGCTGCTGCTAGGCCCGTGTGTGGCTATAGAGCTGATCCACCCCGACGGGGACACCCACACCAAGTTCCGAGAGTTAACTGGTCCTAGGGATCCCGAAGTCGCCAAGGAACTTGAACCAGACTCGCTCAGGGCAAAGTTTGGCTGGAGCAAAGTTCATAACGCTGTTCATTGTACTGATCTTCCTGAAGATTGTGCTAGTGAAGTAGGATATTTCTTTGTTGTTCTGCAATGAAGTCTGGTTACTACTTCTATTTGTTTGAAATGCCTTACTTTACACAAATTCTGTCTACTGAGCTAAGGGTCCCAGGTTCAATTCCAAGCACTGTCGAAAAATTTGGGAAACATGTGTTTTCTCCTTTAACAGTTGTGAATTGACCTCCAGAGGGCTGGGTGTTGTGTTTGTTCTAGATTTAACTTGGTTTATAACTAGTGGTCAGAGTTCCTGGGTTTGATCCCCAGCGTTTCCAAAAATGTTTCTGTGAAGCATTGGGTCAGGAACGAGGTCCGCTCGGCCTTGTGGGGACAAATGAGGAGATACTCGAATAAATAAGTAGCAGCCCCGGTTTATAAAACTTAGCTTAACGGCCGGTAGGCTTGTTCTGACCACATGACACACCCTATCAGCAAATGTTGGTACTATCATCGCTAAAGGCGGTGGCCACTTGGTTGGTGTAGCTTGCTTGCGGGGCTAACACCATGGAGGTTTTTTTTAAGTCCTGTGCTGATCTATAATCATTCGGTTCTTCGTGCACGTTACATACCAAAAAAAAAATCTACTTGCACAAAATTATGATCCTTGAGCTACAAAAACTGTCCCAGTGTCATTCATTGTTAGATTCTTTTATGACACTTAACACAGATTGTCATATTTTGTGATTGTTGTTCACTGTTAACTCAGGTCTTCCAAATAATTGACACTAAACATTTTTGTTTGAAAAACATTTATATCCAATTCACGATATTATATTAACATTAAATATTTGATGCCGAGTTCTTAGGGGTTATCCATAAATGGTGTAACACCGATAGGAGGGGGGGCACGATGTCTACTCAATTTGACCAATGAAATTCCCGACTTTTCTTTTCTGATTTCCCCTGATCATTTCTTAAAATTCCCGACTCAACAGTCAACCNTGAATCATATTGTAATTTACTGGCTAGCCCCCCTAAATGATTATTATATTTCATATTTTGATTAAAATAACATTTTCCCGGATTTTTTGTTGTTAATTACAAAATTCCCAACTTATTCCCGACCACTTAACATTTACTCTTGATGTGAAAAGTTACGTATTAACACAAGTCGAAAGGAGATGGGTTCAGTCTAAATGTCTACAGTAGCCCCATGGCTTCTTTGGTGCTGACTGACAGTTCACAGCTGACTTCTGACAGTCAACATTTAGGTATATACCTAAATTGTCTGAAGTGACAGCTGCTAAACGCATGTTTTTGCAGATCATATGGTTTGGCGTAGAGATACATAATTTGGTCTGGTAGCTTTTCAAAGCCGTCAGCTGTCAGCTGTCAGCTGTGAGCTGTCAGTCAGCACCAAAGAAGCCATGGTGCTACTGTACTTGGTGCTATATTGAGGGAAGAAGGTTCAAAAAATATTACGTGGCTCATGGATGGACCCTTAGGTCACTAACATGAGTGTATTCAAAACCACAACTATGAATTTGTAACTCTCGGCCCAGTTAATTGATGAATTGCTTTGTTGTGAGGCACAGCATAGTGTAGATTAGAAGTCGATTAAATTTCTTTTTAAGTCGATCTCAGTGGTCTTGGGGTACAAGTGCTCACTTCAAGATCCGATGTTCGTGGGTTCAAACCCAGCCAGGGTTGATGGCTTTTTATTGAGCGATCAAAATCTGTAGCACAACTTCCTTTGTAAAGGAAGTAAAGCCGTCGGTTGCATGTTGATTGTGGCATGTGACAGAACCCTGAAAGGTTTGCGAAAATAACTTTCACCCTCCCTCAAAGAAATTCTCGTGTGCTGATAAAATCAGTCAGTTCAGAAAGTTCATGTTAAAATACCTCAAATAAATAAAATCTTTTAAAACTTTAGGCCCTAAGCCTAATTCAAATCTTTAAAAAAAAGCCACAAAATATACAGTATTTTATTATGAATATAGTTTATTGTTAAGAATTTACTTTCCAGGTTCTTATTTTTGTTTACATACAGTAATTTTATTACTAGAAAAATAGATCCGAGTTGCTCAATCTTTGTCCACTGGAATCTGATCATTTCCTGTTTTTGAATTTTAGGTTATTCCTTTTTCTTGTTCCTATCTAAATGTTCTATCATTTTTTACCAATTTAATATGTTTTATTTTTTGTTTCCTATTTGAGGAAGTTACATTTCACTCTTCCTCCTGATGAGTTCTGATAGAACAGACACAACACCCAACCCCCGGCCATTATTTTATCACCGTGAAAGAGGAAAACCACATTTCATCACGATAAAATTTTTCGGCCATGCCGGGAGTCAAACTAGGGACCTTTAGCTCAATATACAGACATGCTAATGACCGAACCTGTGTGTTGGACTGTTGTTTTATCAATTTCTAAATGTGGTTATACTGTAGCCGGGCTTACTAATAAAATCCTCCAATCTCGCACAGAATTCAGGAAATCGAATGACCCATTTTTAGTTGTAAACCTGATGTTATATTACTAGAGAAGAAGGTAACATATTAATTTGTAGTGAAGTGCTAATTAAACCATTCAGTGCCTTGATACTTGTTCTATCTCGTCTCAAAAGTTAAAAATGAATCTAGGGAAAAAAAACCTCAAATAACGGTCAAAATAAATAAACCGGGAATTTTTTTTCAATTTATTTATTTAGCACCACGTCTTACTAATCGTTCGGGTTATACGCTTAAGTACTAATTACACTAAAGGATTAGGAGTTGGGAAGGTTGAATTTAGAGGAAGTGAACCCGCATTTGCGGGGAGGGAGAGTGGAAAACCATTTAGGAAAAACCACCCCCAGTTCACCTGACCAAGATTCGAACCTTGATCTCCCCGTCCTTGGTGGTCTGGCTCAACACGACTGGCGGGAATTTATTATTTCCAGTAATACCGTAATAACCCAAAAATAGGCTGCATCCCCCACCCCCAAAAAAAAACTCCCAATAAAAAATGTTTTTGACTATACTGTTTCTCAATATAAAACTTTGACATTATAAGTCGTTACACTAGTAAATTAAATTATAAATGGTACATGCATTGTAACTATCACTATTTTATTAATTGCATTTAGAATGTGTGGGATTTATATCTCAAGTGTTTGTATCAACTATAAGATATTCTAAAGCAAGCGCCAGCTCAAATGTCAAAAAAGGAAATCTATAAACTATTTATTTACTTTAATAAAAATAATTTACATTTTTATACTTTCAAAGAGGTTTTCTTGTGTCTAAATACTTTTTTATATTCTTGTCTCAAATTGAAAAAATGGTTCTCGCACATCCCTTTTATAAACCTTTTAACCAGAGAAAAACCCTTGCCGCATCCCCTATATTTCACAGCACCAATGGTATGACATATATCTGGGAGTTAAACCCTATGCAGGTAGGCAGTTACCTCTAGTAGAGGACGCACTTAAATAAAAAAAAACTATTTTGTGATTGAATTATATTCTAAGAAGGTACAGGAAAGATAGATAGAAACATATAACAGGGACAAACACAATATGGCTTTTACAATGAAAAGAAGAACACAGTTCACACTTTACATTGCTGCCACTAAACAAATAGGTAATGGCTGCCTCTTAAAGAAAATCAATCATTACCGCCCAATCCCCCGACCTAGGTTTCATTCTATCGGAACTAATCAGGGAGGAGGAGTGTGAAACACGCAACACAACTTCCTAAAAGAGGAAACCAAAAAACAAAAGGGAGAACATGGAAAATTGTAAAGATTATGATTAGAAATTTAGTGTAGAAACAAAAAAAATCATATAAAATGTAACAAGAATATTTTGTTACGCAATAACTTGTTTTAGCAGTGCATCTTACTAACTATTCAAGGTTATACTCTTATGTACTAATTACACTATTGGGTTTGGGATGAGGAAGGTTGAATTTAGAGGAAGTGTACCCACATTTGTGAGGAGGTAGAGTGGAAAACCACCCTGAGTACAACCGACCGAGATCGAACCCCAATGTCACCGGCGGTGCAGTCTAGTGCGAGATTGATGCCTTAGACTATGCAACCACAGAAGTTTATTAATTTTTCTGTGTTTTCATGGTGACTAAGGGACCAGCACAGCTCCACAGGAAGCCATGCCTTGTCTTTTGAGAACTATTTGTTCTGCCAATATATTAAACCAACTAATGCATTTGTAATAATAATATTTATTTATAATTTTTTGTACAAAATATAATTTCATAACATGTATTTAAAACTAATCAAGTAAGTTTCCAAAACTGTGATAATTTCTCTCCTCTTGGTAAATTCATGGAGTGCGGCCTTTCAAATGTTAGCGTCATTTCTTTCATCTTTTTCTTCCCCTCTTTATCAAATATCTGAAACAAAACGACTAAAATTCAAGTAAACAAAAAGCAAATCAAAAGGAATAGAATTACTGGGTTATGAAATATTCCCAAAGTCAAATAAAAGTTTGAATTATTCTTTCAAAGTTGGAAAGTAATTTATTGCATTTATTTATAATAGAGCTTTAGGCATTAAAAATCATTTACAAAATGTTTTATTGCAACATGCCATTTGATTACTGCCAATTTATTGGCAAAGCTTTGAGGTTTTTGAAGTGAGAACTTTTTTCAAAACAATGTTATAATTTTCAAAGCATCGCGCATCCCAATGAAATACTTGAGTAATTTAAGACTGAGCTTAAATTTTTTTACAGGCACTATGGTAATAGTAATCAATTGGATTATTATCAAAGTAAATTTTCTGTAATTTAATAAAGTTTTATAAATGCTAATACCCTCGAATCTTTAAGGATGTTTGAGATTTAAAGTTTTGAGAAAATATAAAAAAAAAATTCTATTGAGACTTGTAAGCTTTAATAATGACTTTTGACGGTTCAGAACCAACATAATTATAGGACAAACTTAATCAGGCCCCAGAACAGTAATTTAACACTTAACTGAATGTATGAATATTATGATAAATGTATTATAAGTTTTTTTTAACGTTTAGTTACCATTTAGTTACCATTTCCAGCCGACACCTCAGCTCAGTATAAAGACACACTACCAAGTGAGCCGATTCCCAGCTTGGCCAAAAAATTATCTTTGGTGAAATGTGGGTTTACACTTTCATATTGATAAATTAACAGCCGGTGACTGGATGTTGTGCGTGCCCTAATCTTAAGTTAGATTATAAGGCATATATAGCTATGACAAGCCTAGTGGGTCAGCAGTGGAAAATATATGGCTTGAATAAAAAAATGACCCAGGCTACAGGCTGGAAACGGTAATGGATGTAAAGTAAAGTTACTATTTCCATTTTTTATAATTCCTTAATATTTCTATTTCCTCTGAGGTTCATAATCTTTTCCAAGATTCGGATTCAAATTCAATATTTAAAAGTTAAATATTCGGATTCTAAAAGTGTATTCGACTCAACAGTAAATAAAACTCATTTAATTGTAAAACAATACATTCTGCCTTTTTTGTACTTATTTCCCAGAAGTCGTCTTCAAATGAATATTTCACATTAAAATTTGCTGGGTATGAATTAATTGACCACATCTTGAACATGTTAAGGTTGGGTGCTAGTGAGCGCGAATTTAGTGCGCTAATTTTGCAGTTTTTACAGCATAAACATTTTTTGAACAAAATAAATCAAATTTTTCTTCTATAGAAACATAGTTTAGTTTTCTGCACGAGCTAATCTCAACAGTTTTTGAATATCTGGCATGAGCATAGTGGCATTTGGTGACAAACTTTTTAAATTAAGAGAAAAAGTTGTCATTAAATTCTAGGACTCCCTTGACAGATATTCAAGGACTGTTGAGATTAGCACGTGCAGAAAACTAAACTATATGTTTCTATAGAAGAAAAATTTGATTTATTTTGTTTAAAAAATGTTTATGCTGTAAAAACT
>CABFWB010001752.1:0-12923 GCA_902151455.1 Timema bartmani | reverse complement strand
ATGAAAAAGTTAATAATTGCAAAAAAGGTCACGAAAGTCCCTGAAAAGTCACGAATTTTCAATATTTTAATCAAAAGTGACAAAAATATTGTTGTTTGAATTTCCCGCGCATCGTAACAACACAAACTCGTCGAATGTCAAGTTACCCACTACCCATGATACCATGTGCTAACCGCCTGATTGTTTTTACCATGATAGCAAAGACGAGGTTAACGTTCGCCATCTAGTTAACGTTTAATGTTGCGTGTGAGTGCATTATGCCTATTTATGCATTAAATAATGTTCACTCGTTTACCGAAGAAATTTTTTGGTCATAAAAGGTCACCAAAAAGTCACTAATTTTGGTTTGTCCAACTCAGTAGACACCCTGCACACACACACACACACACACATACATACCTTCGCCCCCTGTGGGGTGGTTTATGAGTCCCTTGAGCTGGGGGTGTCGGAGGATGAGGTTCCCGATAAACAAGATCATGATATGGATGTCTTGAGGTGGAGCCACTAAGCACAGACGTGCCAGACGCTTCACAAACGCTGCCACCAGGAGCGCTGGCAGGTGACTGGGAAACAAACATTGGAGTATATAGACACTTGTAACGTTGATAAGATGTTGAGAAATAGGGCTGTGCATGGTCCAACTTTTTAACTCAAAGAGAAATTGAATCTATCGGGTTTTATTTCAAAGTATCTAAAGTTCTTACAACATTGAATATATTGTTCAAAGGCGGGAAAAAATAAAGAAAACAAAGAAGAAAGAAGAGAATACAGATAAGTCAACTGTACTGTCTTCTCTTTGTGATAAAATATGTGTATGACTATTTCTACTATAGAAGACGAAGAAAGGAAGAAGATGTCACCTTTGTACATTGGATTCTTCACACATTTTTCCTCTTTCCCTTGGTGAGCTTTCTTCATCAAATTTACTCTTACTTAGTAGTTTATTTTTCCTTTTTCTTTGGTTTTATCAATTTCCATTATTATAAAATTATTTAGCCACCACATTTTTAAACATAATACTATTTTTGAATCTTGAAACAGGCAACAAAAGTATCTAAGTGACCAAGATATAATCCATGCTGCCATAGTCCAATCTGTGTTTTACTCTCCTCTCCTGAAGAATGGCACTGATGTACGCTGAAAATTACATAATTATGTGTTTTGTTGTGAACTTTGAGGCTTACAGTTTTCTGGTAAGTGTGTAGGTCTTGCCATTCTATCCTCCTTTACAATGTTTAATTTAATACGGCCATTTGGAGCAATTTTTTCTTTCTTTCCAATAAATCCAATTTGATGGTAAAAAAAAATACATTAACGGTAAATATAACAACTCACGTGGAACTAAGAAAGATATCTGCGAGATAAAAGAGCCGAGCCTTGTATCTGGTAGTGAAAATGTCCGCGTCAAACATGGAGTAGAGCTTGGTGTAAATGTTCGGGTAGTCTCTGAAACAAGTCGTGCTAAGGTTACATCACACACAAACATTAGCGGCCAATAATATCAAGTCTAGGAGCGGCTGGCAAGGCTATAAGAGACTAAAAGACACTTTTTAGAAGCAGCAAATTGTTAGGAGTGTGTCAGTCCTTTGTTTGGCTAAAGAAAAAAAAAGGTGACACATAATAATAATCGGTTGGTTTGTTTGTTTGTTTGCATACGTTAATTACTAGGGATGTGCGAAACTTCAAAACTTTGACTTGGCTTCAAACAATTATCAGCTTCAACTTCACTTCAAAAAAATTCCGGCTTCGACAATTAAGAATCTTTGCCGATAATGGTCAATTATTATTGCCGTTCTGAGCTGTTATGTACAATACAAAACAATATTAACGTGGACAAATCTTTATTGAATTGTTATTTGTGATAGTTACTTGATTTATCACAATTAAATTAAATAGTTATATATACATAACCAAAATATTATATTTTGTCAAGCATAAAATAACGATCAAAAAATATTTGAACTTTGGGAATATTTCATATATTCAATTGGAGTTTGCTTCAAATTGAAAAATTGGATTTCTCACACTTATACTAATAACACTAGTGAGATATGCAAGAGGAAAGTAGAATTTTAGAGGAAATTCACCTAAATATATGTGAAGAGATAGTAGGAAAATATCTAGCAAAAACACCACACGGGGATTCGAAACCTGATCTTTCCGTACAGGAATGTGACATGTTAGACTATGCGACCACCGGTGTAAGTAAAGAGTTGCTTTAGAGAAATTGTGCTTATGATCCACTTTGGATCTGAGTATTTAACAAGTATTTTTCAAAAACACACAGACTTACAAACTAACCCTACCTTAGATTAACATCACTTGATTCCAAATATTTACTTAATAGGTAAACATATTTTTTTTGGTGGTAAAAGTTAACATTAACACAAATGGCAAACGTTTAATATTTCAGTAAGATATCAAAAATAGCAGCGACATACTCACAGATTGTGAGTTTGGATGAGGATGAAAATCCCTTGCAAAGCCAGTAAGCTCACCGGGCCACCTGAAACACCAGAAGTAGAATGTTACTGTTGAGAATCAGTGGCGCAGGAACGGGGTTGGAGGGAGGGGGGTACATTTTACCCCTACACCCCAAAATAATATAGGAAAACTTTTAGATGATGTAAAGATCTTGTTGAGGAAAGATACAAAGTTCAAACTAAGGCAAGTTAATACAAATAAAATGTGCTTGGAGCACACACTTAAGAAATTTTGAAAACTCTGATAGTGATACCAGCTACATCAGCTACTGCTGAAAGAAGTTTTTCAATTCTTAAACGCATAAAAAAACTATCTTCACTCCACGATGAGGCAACATAGACTAAATCACCTGTGTCTGCTTAATGCATACCCTGAGAGGTTCAATAAAGTTGAAATTGCAAAGCTGGTTAGTGGTTTTATAGCTAGTAACGAATATAGGGCAATGGTGTTTGGAAACCTACTTTAATCTTTAGTGTTTCATAATTGAAAAGTAACTGAAAAGTAACGGAAATTAGTAAAACCCTCAGAGATAAAACAAATGAATAAATATAAAGGACTTCTTTCATTAATTCATTAAGTATATAATGTATATACGAAGGTAAAAAGGGATTTTTTGTATTGTCCGTGATTTCTACTATCCACGCTTCCTATACCGTCAATTACCCCGGAAAATCGAGTGTCTACTGTATACTATTAATTGTACATGCCTAGCAAAAATTGGGAGATAGAAATTATCTTTAGTATGGAAACAGCTGCATTAGATATCGTATTTGTAAGAGACCCGGGTTCAATTCCCATGTCCAGGTGTCATTTTTCAAAACTTATGAATATTTAAGGAGTTAGTTTAGGTATTGATAGAAACAAATAAAGTTTGGACCCTCATCCAGTAACCATCATTATGACAACACTTCAAGTTTCAGTTATTCTCATGATTTCCAAATGTAACTGTCAGTTTTTCCTATCTGTGGTTTATTTTCTTCTTAAGATGATAAAGGAATATTTAAAACAAGCTATATGCTAAATTAATGAGAAGATGTTAGTGTGAAGAGTGATTTAATACAACTCAGAATCAGAAGTTACTATAAGTACCGATATATTTAATAATGGTAGAAACACGAACACTAACACCTTAGCTCAGTTGGTAGCGTGTTTGCCTACTAAGCTAAGGGTCTCAGGTTCAATTCCAGGCATGGCCGAAAATGTATCTTTGATGAAAATATGGGTTTACCCTTTCACAATGATAAATGAACGGCCCCGGGAACTGATGTTGTGCCTGTCCTAGTCTTACGTTAGATTAGAAGACATATGAAGCTACAACAGGCTTAGCAAGTCGATTGTGGAAAATATATCTTGGATAAAAAACTGACCACAGGCTGGAAACAGTAAAGGATGTGAAGTAAAAAAAAAAGAACAATAATATTATTTTTTCAACATTAGAATTCAAGTATAAGATCTGTGTTATGTAACACTGATGTACCCCAATGTAACACCATGTAAACATTAGAGCTTACACTTCCCACCTTCTCAACAGCGTCACGTGGTTTATGGATGAACCCTAACCTAACTCTCATTCCTTGATGTTGTTAGTGTTGCAAAGATTCCACCACTTGCCACAGCAGTACTACCAACCTATGTCCATAGAGTCCATGAGGTAGTCGGTGAGAAGCATGGGTTTGTCCAGATGTTCCAAGACTCGCTCCAGCAGTACTACCAACAGCTGTCTATGTGTGGCGTGTGAGTGTTCCCAGCAGATCGCGTGGTTCCACACCTGATTCACGCACTTGTGAAGGGCTTTTTTATTCGTCGTGAAAGTTGCACCACCTAGAAATGCCCAACTACTTCAGATATGTTATGTTAAGGAAGATTTATATTTAGATTATATTTAGATTATTATACTCGACAGGGACAAAAATGGTGTTAAATTAGATTAGCAGTGAGTATTAACGTGAATAAAAATTGCATAATTTTGAGTGAATATGTGAAAATTCCAGAAATTCAATCAAATTCCCTGAATGTTCTCCATTTTCCTGGTCAATGTACACCCTAATATAAAAGGGACAAACACAATATGGCTTTTATAGTGAAAACACAGTTCACACTTTACATTGCTGCCACTGGACAGCAATGTAATAAAATGAATAAAATCAATCGTTACCACCCAATCCTCCAACCTAGGTTTCATTCTATCAAGACTCATCAGGAGGGAGTGTGAAACGCGCAACACAACTTCATAAGTTGCGGGATTGGGCTGTAGCAATCTGTTTTCTTCAAGAAGCAGTCCTTACTTCTTTGTCCAATGGCAGCAATGTAAAGTGTGAACTGTGTTCTTCTTTTCATTGTAAAAAGTAATTGAATAAATATGATGTAACTGTAGAAAAATGAACAAATAAAAGTAAAAACACTAACATATATTTACAAATGTTCTGATATGTCTATATTTTTAGGGCATCTTCCTCAGGAAATAATAGTAGTGAGGACTGATTGTGGGTTCACACGTTCGCTGAAAAACCAGCGCAGAACCGAAACATGGTCACATGACGAACTCCAAGCCTATCACAATATTTCTGCGTCGTCAGTGCGAGCTGTTCCACTAAAGTTCAACTCTCTATCTCTACTTTGTCCGTTCTGCCTGAGATCTTCAACAACGAGAGAACTAATAAAATCTCGGAACCAACCATCTAAAATCAGTGCAAGCAAGCAGACAACTTCGTTGGCTGTTGCCAGAAGATTTGAAATAACCCGTTAATGTAAATCGTTTGTATCGATGTATTGGATTGTGCCACAACACATCATTATAATTTGAAAACATCCACCAGGAGAATGATCTAAAATATATGTTTAGCCATTAGAAAATATAATGTTGATAGTCAGCTGTTTTAATTTAATTTTGCAATGCATCATGGGTCAACATACAGCGTGTGAATTGCTGCGCCACTGAGGCAGATTCTGCTTTCTATGTTCAGCATACAATATGTGAAACAAACTTTTAGACTTCTTTTACGATATCAGATTTGGCTGGTCTAGTTCTGGATCTGATTAAAACCTGATGAGTCACACGATGGTGTGAATAGGGCTCTTCACACTATCAGGTTCCGGTCAGACATTGATTGCAATCGGGAAAGTCAAATGGACTGTCAGGTACCCTGATGCCGGATAGGGTTGTGGTAGGGGGGTAATATGCAATATGCATGTACACACTATTTGGTTTTCCTGGACAGGTTAAAACTTTGCTTGTCATAGTGAGCGGAGTTTCGTACAAGTGTTGTGCTGGCTGTAATCGATTGTGTAGGTCTTCCAAAGATGAAATTGACATCCAGGAAAACATTAATTATTATTTTTTAATCATTTTTTTTAGCACCGTGTCTTACTAACCGTTTGGGATATATGCTTATAAATTATAATCACGCCAATGGTTTTAGGGATTAGGAAGGTTTTATTTAGAGGAAATATACCCACATTTGCATGGAGGAAAAGTGGAAAACAATTTTGGAAAAACCAAACTTAGTAGGCCTACACCTGACCGGGATTCAAAACTCAATCTCCCTGTCATCGATAGTCTAGTCTACTGCTAGAGTAGCGCATTAGACCATGTGACCACTGAAGCAGGTTTACTCTTGAGTTCCTCATAGGCCCATACTCGTAACGCTTTTGAAACAAAAGGTGCACCCAAAATACCTTGTTCTGTCTTTTTTTATTACATCTTCCACGAAAGTACCAGATAGCAGTAAGAGTCCCTCGATCTATGTTCGAAATCAGACTAGAGAGTTCTCTCAGATTATGGGAGGAACACACATGTTAAAACCAGAACTGATGAAAACCTGATGAAACCAAAGGAAAACATTTTCTTCGGGTTTTTACCGGACCCGTTGAAACCTTATCGTGTGAAAGAGGCATAACCAGGATGTTAGCTTAAGGGATGCCAACTTAGTGTTGTGAAAAGATGAATACTTCTCTGGAAGTTCTTCTATTGTTCTATGTGGATGGCAGGTGTTGCAACTGGGACCCCGAGTATAGTTTAGTCTGGAGGTTTTGGTCCCAAAGTACAAGTCACATATGTGAGGAAGTTTGTCTGTAGGTTTCCCAGAGAGTTATGCCAGTTTGTTTCTGGACCTGGAGAAGACAACTTTAAAGTGAATATTAGATTGTAAGGAAGAAAAATAATACAAATTGTTTCACTCAAGCAAACTCACTTTAAATAAAAAAAATCATTAAAAATTTGAAATATATCAAATATTCGAGGGTTTAAAGGACATAATCCTAGTTTTTGTTAACTGAGGAATTGAATTGTGATGTTACTCTTATTTAAAACAAGAGTTAAAGCAAATATCATAATCATCATCACTTGTTTCAAGCCTATTGTCGGGTCAGTTCAGTAAAATTCCTCCATCTTCCTCTATCCTTCCACCACTCTTCCTCCTTTACTTGAACAGTTGTTATTATCTGCTCCTCCCATCTCTTTCTTTGTCTCCTTTGATGTGTTTTTCCTATATACTTTATCTCCATAATTCTCTTTGGTATTCTTTCCTGTTCAATCCTCATTACGTGACCATACCATCTCACCCTTGCGTCCTCTAACAAAGAGTTTGCCACCTACCCTCGACCCCACAGAGCGTGGAAGATCCTGCATCACCGACATTCTCGCTGGCGGGAACAGGAGATTTAGACAAAGGCACCTTGTCCATCAGATCCAAGAAATTCCTGATGAAGATGCAGTTGGGTCGCTTGTGGCTCTGGGCGATGTCGAGCAGCAGCTTCCATACGTGGAATGAAACATCTTTGTAAGCCGTGAACTCTTGGAATCGAGCTATCAGATGACTTGTGTTATGTTCGGACGACAGAAGCGCCAACACGACAGGCTGAGATTACACAAACAACAATACTAGGCATTGATTGAGTGGGTGAAATACTATAATATGAAGTATTTATACTTTACAAATAATACATTGGTTTTGGCACCGTACTAGATTGAACCAGAATCCCTTGAAATTGAGGTTGATCTCTAACTTCTCGGTCAAGAGAGCAAGATCTACTCATATCAAACCTGGAATTTTTTATCTGAATCCCTCGAATATTTAAAGGATGTTCAATATTTGAGACGTTGAAACCATTTCAGATTCAATATTTTAAAATATTAAACCTTTCAAATTTTGATTTTTTTTAAAAAGCCATTATGATCAATTAACCACTCAAAATGTCATTCTGCACCACGTCTCACTACCTGCCCAGGTTATAAGCATTTAATTACACTACTGACTAAGAATCAAAGAAGGTAGGATAGTATTTCATGGTGTCTACTCAACTTGACCCATTAAAATGCCGACTTTCCCCCTTGATTTCCCAAAATTCCCGACTCAAAAGTATATCGCACCCTTTCCGACCCACTCCTTCCCCCTCAATACCCACATTTTTTTATTAGTTAGGATAGTCTATTACTATTAGGAAAATTATAAAATATATTACACAGTTAAAAAAACCAAAACAAGACAGTTTGAATCACATTGTAATTTATTGATTTAATGATTATTATATTTCATATTTTGAGTAAAACAACATTTTGCCAGATTTTGTAATTTATCAAATTCCTGACTTATTCCCGTTTTTTCCCGACCACTTCAAATTCCTGGCTAATTCTGGTTTTCCCGGATGGTAGATACCCAGCATTTATATGAAAATTAATGTACTTGCATTGGTGTGTAAAGAGGGTGGGAAATCATGTAGGAAAAAACACCCTTAGTAAACCCTGTGAGGATTTGAACCCCAACCTACCCGTCACGGGAAATACAGACTAGACGGGTTTTGACATCTAGTCTGTATGCTGATACAAATGCTGTCACTGAAGAGTTAAAATAAATACATATATTTCTTATGGCGCCGGTAACTAAGGAATTTATGTGAACAAATTGAGAATTGATAAAAAAAAATATATCATATCAATGTAAGAAAGTTAATCTCTGATGCTTTTCATGTTTTCTAAAATTCAGATTCGAGATTTGAGAAAAAGTGGATTCGATCCACTTTTAGTAAAAATTAAGTTACTGACATTCGGTGATGAAAACATTATAAAGTCCAGTTTAAAAAGAAAAAACAAAAGAAAAAAACAAAGCATAAACAGAAAAAATTGTATACAAATAATTTTTTATTTTGGTGTTCTATCTTTCGACAGGTCTGCTGTCTTGTCCAAATTGAGTTCTCCCCCATGTCTTATCATCAGCTTTTTTTCTTATATCCTGAAACTTGATCTTGTTTCCTTGTTTCCTTGTTTAGATTCATCCATCAGTTTTCTCTTCCACCTTGTCTTCTATGACGTCACTCAACAGAACATTTCTCCTCAAAATGTGACATATCCAAAATCATTACCAACACCAAATCAAAATTACAGAATCAACCATTTAATCTACTTCGGTGGCCGCGTTAGGTTTACTTGTGATTTTTCCTAGATGGTTTTCCACTCTCCCTCTATACAAATGCGGGTACACTTCCTCTAAATTCAACCTTCCTCATCCTTAACTTACTAGCTTAATTTGTACATATACGTGTAACCTGAACAGGTAGTAAAATGTGGCATTAAAAACCATTTTAACTAGTGTGTTATTGATCAGTAAAAAAGTTAAATTCAATCGCCGACTTACTTGCAGCCTATGCACTGGGAAATGAAATTTTTTCTGGTCGGTGGGTTTTATCGGATGCTTCCCTTCCTGAGCGACAAGTTTCATGATTGTGGACAGCGCTTGCTTCTGCACAGGTTGGTTCTGCTTTGTTAACAGATGTGTTAACTTTGTGAACGAATCATCATAGCATTCTTGCAACCAATGTCGGTACTTCACTTCAGGGCTATCTACTGAAATAATTTAAATTATGTTTAGTATAAAATAAAAATATAATTATAACTTATTTAAAACTTATGTTAAGTAAATAATGTAAAGGTATTTAAAAACTAGTAATGGGTCTTTAGAGCCTCTGGAATCTATTAAGGGTATAAATTGAACAATAAAGTATTATATCAATGTGGGAAGGTTAATATTTTATGCTTGTCATGTTTTCTTGGATTTTGTATTTGAAGAAAAAGTGGATTTTTCAGGCGAGAGCTTGAGTCAGTCTTAAATCCGAGGGTCCGAGCCTCCCCCTTTTTTTTTCTCTCGTCTCTTATAAATATAATATCTTTTTACAGTTCTACACAAGATATCTGCAACATATACTAGAATAATTTAAATACAAAATACTATGGGGAGTTTAAGGGAAATGCACTAGCATTTGCCTGAATTTGAAGGAAACACGATAGGGGGAGGAAGGAAAGAGTATCTGATCAAAATTTTAATCCAGATGAGTTTGCATTTGTGTATGAAGCAGGTTGAATTAAAATGAGATATATATATATTTCATAAAGGTAGGCTTAAATAGGCCTAACATTTTAACTGTAGGCCTAGGCCTGGTAATGAAAATATAATTTGTTGACATACCATCATCTTCACCAATGCTATCCACCATTTCTTTTCTTTTCAACACTTCCAGGAATATTATCTCTAAAGCAAGAATAGTGGATTGTATGCTTTTTTCATTTTGCTGTTAACAAAACGAAGATAAAATTAATTTTAACAGCAGTTCTAATAAAATACACAATCATATATTTTCAATTTAAATGTAGAGCAACTTAATTATAATTTTATTTTATTTAAGTCTAATTAACACAAGAAAACAGTATTCTATAATTATTTAGTGTATAAGCAAAGATTGAATTTTAAGTTTGCAAAGCAATTCTAGATTGGCTAACCCCCACAGCGAAAAGATAGGCCTATACATTTTGGAGTTACTTTATCATTACCTGCCTCGGTGGCATAGTTAGCTAACACGCTAGTTTCATGTTGAGCTAGACTGCCGAGGACGGGGAGTATCTCACTCGGGTGGTTTTCCTAAATGATTTTCCACTTTCTCTACACGCAAATGCGGGTTTACTTCCCCTATATTCAACCTTCCCAAATCCTAACCCATTAGCGTTATTAGTAATTAAGCATATAACACGAACGGGTAGTAAGACATGGTGCTAAGTATTATACTTTATCATCCTAGACAAGTTTTGGTGTATCAAAAACCCTATCAATAGTATATCAAACCAAATGTAAACTTTGTTTAGAACATGTGACATTCAAACTTAAACATACTCTAGTTTTAAATCACATGTAACTATTCCATAGGTTCAGTACCTCAAGAAGAAGAATTATTTCAACGAGATTGTTAGCATTTTTTCTATTTTCTAAAAATAGTAAAGCTTTTTCACGAATTTCTTTTTTGGACATGTTTGTCTTTAAAAAACAGCTCAGCTGTAAGAATAAAGAATTTCAATTGACACTCATGGACCATGCCCCATGGACTAAATAACTATAAAGATTTGAAAACTCTGTGCTAAATTTATTGTGTCATAATATTCTTCAAAGTGAAGCGGAGGTGCTGCTCTCTTTCAGTCCAGAAACCTTTGGCAAACATTTTCAGTGGATCCCTACAGAATGGCTTATATTTTTGTATTATATCTTCATTTATCACTGAATCCTGCTCTCATTTTTGCTCCTTTATCGTTTCTCGTAAGAAAATTATATAGTGGAGGTTTTTAAAAAAAGTTTATAGATACGCCCTCCACCCATGGCATCACATACTTTAAAGAGAGAGAAGTACCTAGTTTAGCGCTGACCTCGTTTTGGACAAATAAAATAAGTATTCTCTATCTCTGAGTAATTAGTAATGTAGACATTTGGCACCACTGACGGGATGGGCGTATATAATTGTAATCTTGGATACATGAAGGCATGAATATAATTGAATATTTTTTGTTGATACATTAACCATTTATTCGTTAAATCGTTGTTGTTTAAGTGACCAAAACTTTTCCCTATTTTTAGAAAACTAATTTGTTAATGAGCATTGAAAGGTAAGTTATTTTATCGGCCTACTAATATAATGTAGGCACTATTCAGCTTACATGACAATTTGAATAGGAAAAAGTGTGACAGTAGGCTAGATACCTTTGATTATGAAACTAATGATTCCCCCTTTTATTTTTGTTTATTCACTTGATTTTGTCATATGGGTGTTACTTAAATTATGGCTACGGCCAATATTGAAATTCAAAAATTATCTTATACAATTTATCTAAATAGAATAATTATAAGCTTATTACTTTTAGGTACCATAAACAACAAAGCTTAAATCTTTTTAATTTTCAAATGTCATTTCAATTCTAAGAATAATTTATGCATAACACATTAACACTAATTAATCTAAGCTCCATAGTAATAAAAGTAAAATAAGGTCCTACTGTGGTAGAACTGTTTTTTTTAACACCGCGTCTCACTACCCGGCATTACTGTTAGTTCTACATCAGAAAAATTTAGTAATGTAGCTTTAAGTATCTTCAGTGTAGCAACTCTAGCCATTATCATTATGCTATTGGTTGTTATTTGATGTAGACACACATTACTCCATTCACATTGACAATATATAGCTTGTTTTCTAACACACTGCAAGTATCCTCACATTGTCTCCTTGATAAGTGCGTCACAAAATGTGTATGCTAATTAAACCAATCAGAATGTCGACCAAGCGTACTGAGGCACCCCCCTTCCCCCTTTATGCAGAGATCACAATAAATTTAACATTCACTTAAGCATGATGTAACATAAAGGTTTTTGAATGAAAGCTAACATGATGCACTTAACTCGAAGTTGACGTGAAGTTCACTTGACGGAACAGTTGTCCTGCCAGTCAATCATGTTGTGGCCATCGTCAACACAGCTATTTGACAGCTAATTCATTTATTTGTTTATGGTGTGAACAATCTTTCTTTCGCACCAAAAGTATCTGTCTTCTTCTTACACTTTATTTTGTAGCTACAGTATGGATCTGTTTCAAGTACTTGAAGCCGTCTTAACTGTTCAAGTTCAATTTGTTTTCAAACAGTTCATATTTATTGTCTGTGTTCGGCTCAAGTTTTTATGCTACATTATGTGAATCCTGATAAAAACACACCATGTTTTTCTTGATGAAATGTGAACATTAGGTGAATCTTAAATGAAAGCCACTCTACGTGAATGTTGAGCAGATTGTGTTTCCGGACATTAATGTCTTTGTGAGTAAGGATGGGAACAAAGTCTTCCTGCAGGTCTTCAATGAGATATTTGTGATATTTGTCAAACTGGTGGTGCAGGCCATATGTTTGCCAGCGTAATTTGTATCCTACTTTGTGTTTAGCAGCTTGTGTAAAAATTCATAAATCATATATGATTATTAATTTATTCAAGCTCTTCCAATAAAATAATTCACCTCCATTAAAACCCTTGTAATAATTTTTATTCGACAGTTTTTTTATTTGTATAGGCAAACTTATGTTAGTAATTTAGGAATTTTTAGAAGATATTTTCAATCAAAACACTATTGGTTTGCCAACATAAAAC
>CABFWB010001751.1:122679-136256 GCA_902151455.1 Timema bartmani | reverse complement strand
TATATATATATATATATATATATATATATATAGCCTGAGGAAGTACGAAAAATGTCCTGAACAGAAAAAGAAACGGACACCGTTATAAGTTTATTTATTTTCTTTACTTTTATAACTGTTAATGTTTATGATTTTTGCACACCTGTTTAGTGGTTCCTCTACAATTTCCCCAAATTTTAATTTTCTAGCTCATGGTAAAGTATGAAAAAAATTCTGTATATTCATAACTATAAACAAATACCATTTAAAATGTATTAATATAGTTGTATGTATTCTTTTAAACACTTCAAAGAGCATCTAATATGTAATCAAATATGACAAATTCAGCGCCCCTCTTGTTGTTAAGAGATGCTGTACAGTAGGGGTCTATTACTGTGATCACTACGGCACACGTATTAATGTGGAACAATGAACTATAAACAAGACTATAGCTGTTCAGTGTTTTTTATTGATACAGAGGAAAGGAGATGTGTAAATAAAAAAATGAACATGGACAAATAAGTAAGCACTAAAATCAAGCACTATAAAGTACTTCAAGTAGGCTGGCCCCTAATTCTTGGAGAAAGTCATAAATTTACAAATAAAATTGGCATAGTGCTTACTGCCCTCTTAATAATGTCTCCATTTTTTTAATTGTGCTCCAATAAAAGGTAAAATATTTAACTGCTTTTCTGCTTTCAAAAATGGCAAATTTTACTTAAAGGATTATATTGTTATGATTACTTGGATCTTCTACCATTTAAGTACCCATTCATCCTATCCACATATTTATGCTGATGAGGTGGGTATAAGGGAGGTAGAACCTGAGAGATAATGTATCAGCATTTGCTCAAAAGGGGAATATGAAAGAACACCTTAATAAACCCAACTGGCATATGAAACTCTGACCTCTTTGTCATTGATAAACCGGATACAATAAGACTCGTACCGCTATCCCCGTACCCACCTGTTTGGGTAAAGTACACTTTAAGATGCGGATGTAGGGGATGCGAAAAAACTAAGTGTTTTTCCAGCAAAAAACTATTTTTGTTCAAAATAAGTAAAATATCACTTCCAGACAAACACAGAGTTTAATTTTCTTCAAATGGTGAACTCAACAGTTGTTGAATATCTGTCAAAGATGTCCTGGAATTAATTGACAACGTTTTATATTCATTTAAAAAATGTTTTACTCTAATGCCGCTATGCTCATGACAGATACTAACCAACTGTTGATCTCACCATGTGAAGAAAATGAAACTCTATGTTTCTACTAAAGCATTATTTAATTTGTTTTGGCCAAGAAAAAAATGTTTTTCTGTAAAAACTGCGAAAATTCTTGCCTTTTCTCGCGTTTCTAGTTACCCATCTTAAATAGTCAAATAAAAAAATCAAATACAGAATATTCCCAAACTTACGAGAAATGTGATATTAATGTGAGGATACCTATTTCTCGTGAACTATGTCTTCACGAAATATGTGAGAGAGCACACTTGAAATAATTAAAACCTTTTCTAAGATTTCAAATGAATCTCGTATTTTAAACGAATTCTATGTCTATTATGCAATATTTTACGTAAACAACGTTTGAATTAAGCATCCACTTATTTTTAAAAAATAGTTCCTTTATTTAATTGCAGATTGGAGTCACAGAAATATCTCTACATACATGACCTTCAATGTTTTCATACATTATTGTCTATTTATCATATAAATACGTTTGGATATCATAGTTGGATAATCATTTTAACTACATCAATACATCCTACATTTTAATAAATGTATCTAAAAGCCTGTCATTTTTATAATATTTTAATTTCAATGTAGATAAAACTTATAAATATCTTTATTAAAATTAAAGGATGGATAAAAATAGTTTGTTCAACATTTGATCAAAATAAAACTATTAGTTTATTTCTCTTCAGATAAAAAAAATCGATATATCGAATGTCATTTGTTCTATTTATTTCTGGTCGTTGAAAGTTTGGATGTTTCTATTTTCCTTTGTGAATTTGATCAATACGTGGTTTCTATGTTTTAATATAGGTATACTTTTTCTCCTATAGTTTTATTTGCCATACCACCTAAACTAATGTGTAAAAAATTGTAAACATATTTCTTTTAGGGAAATAATTGTTGAGTGAACATTTTTTGTACATTTGGAAAAAGTAGAAACATTTTTATGTGAAATTTTGTTGTTGAGATATTTGTGAATTTTTATGTTGTAAAATAATTTTCAGAGATATTTATTTTTATTTTAGAATTTTTAAATCGAAATTCTTTTATTTTTAGACGAGATTTCAAAGGAATATTGAACGTAATGTAAGGCCTCTAAATTTTTGTCGCAGTGGCTAAATGACTGGACCGCGTGGAATGCTACAGGTTCATCAGTGAGGCACGGTTGATTCATTCGAGCACCGCTTTAGAAATATCGCTGATGTAAACCCTGACCGGTTAAAACATAAAGTCAGTCAGCTGCTTTTACGACTCTTGAGGAATGAAATATAGCCTACATCATTTTCTGTCTGGATTTCCAAGTTTTATAACTAACTTGACCGACCAAGGTCATGTTACATTTTACCTACACAAGCATCACCCGTTTCGTACACAAGTCTAGGATACTCTGGTTTGATTACAAGTTGAACTTACAAAGATGAAATTATTATTGGGGGACCTGATGGTCTAGGAGTAAGGTGTCGGACCTCTGTTCTGGAGGTCCGAGGTTCAATCCTTGGTCCCGGCACAGATATATCTGATTGCCAAACACTTGACGTGTATTAATCACAACTTGTGAAAGTGTGAAATGCCAGGCCTCCACCGTGGTTCGGATCCCACGTTAAGCTGTAGGTCCTCCATTTCATCTCACAATCACCATACCATTGCACATTAGCGTAAGTGCGTATAACCCGAACGGGTAGTAAGACTCGTTGCTAATAAAAATTTTATGTATTTATTTTTTTAACACTGCGTTTTAATACCTATTCAAGTTGTATGCATATGTACTAATTACGCTAATGAGCTAGTAATAAGGAATTTTGAATTTTAGAGGAAGTGTACCCGCATTTGCGTGGAGAGAGAGAGTGGAAAACCATTAATGATAAACCACCCTCCGTACACCCGAATAAGATTCGATACCCCATCTCCCTGTCATCGGCATTCTAGTTCATTGTGAGAGTGACGCCTTAGACAATGCGTCCACCGAAGCAGGTAAAGATTAATTATTTGTATACGGGTCCATACTGATATTCAATTGGTAAATATTCAGAGACTAGGATTGAGTTTGTTATCTTGAGGAATAATAAATTTAATTACGCTTGAAAATGATAAGAAATTTTTGATATTATTTGACCCTTCAACTAGAATTATAAATTTATCATTTAATTGAACCCGAACAATAATTAGGTTAATCTTAGTTCCCTTAACAATCTGAATAGTTTCCGATCAAAGAAATTCTTTCTGAAACAGAATTATCATGACTAGTTTGTTCACTGCGTCCTGTTAACTGTTCGAGCTATCCGAGCATTATTTAGGAAATATTACCCTCAGTAAATCCAACCGGAATTCGTGCCTTTATCTCTTCGTCATCGACAGTCCAGTCTAAAGCAATAATGACGTCATCAACCAATGTGGTCCAACAGGTGGCTCATGGGCTAAATGTAGCCCTCACAGTATCCTGGAGAAAGATTAAAGAAAAACCCAAGGTGGAAGATGTGAAATAGCTAATGATTCAAATAAAAATATTCATTTGAACAGGTCAAGATTGCAGTTTATTGTGCTTTTATTTTAATAGCAAAACTAAGTTTAAATACATACATAAATAAAGTAAGTTTTTTGTGAAAGTATGTGTGTGTGCGTGTGCATGTGTATATTTCATTAAAGATTTTTTGGGGATCGATAAATCTATTTTTGGCAAAAAAAAATTGAAATTTCTACCAACCAAAATTACAATGTATATAAACGCATTGAAAGTCAAAAAAGTTGGACTGCCAGGCCTTGGATCATATGGGCACCGGAGCGGGTCCATTGATGTAACCCTGTGATTAATAAATAAATAAATGTCAGCCACAATTTTGAAGATGCCAGTACACTTCCTCTTAATTCAACCTTCCCGCTCCCAAACACATTATCATAATTGGTACATATACGTATAACTCAAACGTATAGTAAGATGCTGTGCTAAAAAAAACCCATCTCAAAACAAGAACGAAAGTCAAATCCACAAAGGTGATTGAACGGTCTAAGGCGTCACTCTCCCAATAGACTAGACTGTTGATGACTGGGAGATTGGGGTTCAAATCCCGGGTTTGAGTATAGTGAGGGTGGTTTTTACTAACTGTGTTTTCATTCTCCCTCCACACTAGTACAATTCCTCTAAATTCAACCCTGCATCATCCCTAACATTTTAGCGTAATCAGTACATAACACTAACGGGTAGTCAGGCACGGTGTTTAAAAAAACACTCACTCGAGACGCGTACAAACCTATCAAATGAGCCCATAGCTACTACACCTGCGCGAATGACCAAGATAGCATCCTCATCCACCCCGAATCCATAAGGAAAGAGCCTTCATCTGCGAACTTCCCCTGATATTTGGATTAGCGCATATTGCAACGTCTCAAAATAATCATGACCACATTACCAGTTCGTTTATTGCAGACTATTATTTTAATTCAACACATTATATAAATAACCGTATATTTTTATTAACAGATCAAGGCGATGATCTGTTTTACCTTGACCAGTTGTCATATCATGTCTGTTTGTCCTGATTTTTGCTCCATGATAACTGCTAAATGAGTTGCCCAGTTTTAAGGAACTTTGTCAAGGAAATTCTTTGAACCTAGGCCCAGCAATGCAGGCACACACATTTTTATTTTGTTATCTGTTTCAAGATGGCGGACACGCAAAATGTTTTTCTCTTGATAGTTCATCTCAAATGATTTAAATGTATAATCCTAAGCAATTGATCATATTCTTAGTGCGTATTTTTAAAAAATTACTGGCGTTTTAAGCCACTTGAGCTAACGTTATTCTATGCAAATATTATGTGCTAGTTTTTAAGCCTATCTATGACAGGCTGGTGTCAAAATTATCAAACCTAACAAAAATCGAGCCTTCAATTTGTTGATGCATGAAAGGTTACGCTTTATAAGGTTGGGCTAGCTTGTTATTAAAGAATATTTTTGTCACTTAATTATATTAAGAGTGGCTAAGGTGCAATATACCTATTTTAATTTTATATACCTTATTTCAAATTGAAAAATGACACCTGGACACGGGTGTCGAACCCGAAACCCTTGACTTATTACGCCAATGCTTTAACCACTGAGCTATCCAGGAATCGTCCTCTGCCCAGGGTCAATTTTCACTCATAGACCTATGTTAAGTCAGAGTTTGTGATGGACGTGCAGAAATTTTCGGCTACATATGTGTGATCATTAAGATCATGGACCATCAGATAAAGCAGCCATTTTCGACTAAGTAATTGGCTTTTTGCTGCCAATAATAAAATGACAATCGTACGAATGCGCATATAATGATAGATTTAATAACAAAGCTATTATAATTAATAATTACGGTTATAGCCTTATCTAAGTGTCATATTATTTAAATTCAAAAATTACACCTGGATTCAGGAATCAAACCCGGTTCCTTTGTATTAGTACGTCAATACTTTAATTTTAATTAATAAACTATAAACTGTATTAATATAATTTTTGTGAATATTGTAGGGTTTGTTGAAGGGTAAAAAGAGAAAAAAATAGATTTACTCAAAATTTGCTTTAACGATTTTGATTAAATCTTATATCTTAACACTGTTTATTATTATAAACAAGGTGCCAACTCTCATTTTTTCATGAAAATGACTTTGAGGGTACTTTACACGAGGGAAATTTTTCAATTTTGATCATTCCTCCGCAACTATTTGAAATACAAAATTACTTGTCATTGTAAGGTGGTAATACTAATAGAGATAAAAATCATTTTCTTTAAATATATTTTTATTAAATCAAAAATTTCTTAGCTATTAGGAAATAAACATACTTTTTAATTAAGAGTCTTTGAAAATGAATTTGATTCTTATGCTCTTTGGTGGAGAAAGACTTTCTCTTTCCTCAATTTTTCTGTAACAGTGTTCATTGATGCTAATGCCATAGAGTAAGTAACAGTGTATTTTTATTTCATTTATGATCTTTAGTGTAGTGTTTTTACCACAATGTATGGACCTATTATTTTGTTTTACAAATCTTACGAGTTTTTAGTAAATGTATATTTTAATATAAAAGCGAGAGAAAGTTTGTGTGGTGCACCGAACCATTTATTTATAACTAGTCTTATATACAATTTGATAAGCCAGTTTCCAGTAATATAAATTACGAGGAAATGACTGAACATATTTTGACAAACGATCACTCATTTTAACGGCTAGGAGCCCAGGATGTCGAGAAAAATAGTTTTCCACTAAAACCCGATTTTCACAGAGAATTTTCAGTTTTTCATTCTTTGTTTGATCACCATGGAAACCATTATTTTCTTCATAGCTGTAAATCTCTAAATAAAATATATCTCTTTGGCTAAAAAATAATCACTCTGTTGGTCCGAACACAATACAGTTTTCTCTTTGGATGCTGGTCATAGCACCTTTAAATTGAGTGTCCTAAACATTTATATTTTATTGGAAAGTTTCTATCGTTAATTCGCATTTAAATCAACAATATTGAGCATAATTCAAAAATTAAAAGGGTAAGTTGTTAAGTTAGTGAAAAAATTGTCTGCGTTTTGTTTCGCGAATGATAAAATTATGTTTAAATAATTATGTTTAGGTATGTATTATGAGCTAAAAACGATAGCATGATCTTGAATAATGTTAAAAAAAATATCCATTTTAACTATCTAAGTATGAGTTTTGGTGTTAATTTTTTCAAATAATGGGTTTTGATGTATATTTTATTCAAATAATGGGGTTTGATGTTCATTTTAACAAATGGTAACACAATACAAATACATAAGTTAGGCTACTTTATCATTTTCCCCTTAATTTTGAGGATATGATATTCAAAAGAGTAATGTTTTGGGTTCCCCATCAATCTTTTCACATTCCTACAAATTCAATAGGTTCAGTTATGTTTCCATGTGGATACTTCATTTTGAGAGAATGATATTTCAAAGTACCGTAATAATTAAGTACCACATATCTATTTTTGCATTCTCTCTCTCTCACACTCTCTCTCCTCTCTCTCTCTCTCTCTCACACACACACACACTATAAAACAATCTCTCTAATATAATATTTTCTCATTCTCTCTCTCACAATTTATCCCTCTCTCACACACAATCTCTACCCTCAAATACACTCTCTATCACAAAATTGCTCTCACATTATCTGTATTATACTCTCTTTCTCTCTTAAGCTCTCTCTCAAACGCACTCTCTCTAGAACGTTCTATCTTTGGAACGCTCTCTTACAAAAGTTCTCTCTCTCAAATTCCCTCTATCTCCAACTCCCTCTCTATCTCAATCTCACTCTCTCACGCTCACTCTCTATCTCACTCTCTTTATTTAAAACTCACTATCTCAAACCCACTCTCTCTCTATTTCTCTCAAACTTGCTCTCTTAATTTCTCTCTTTCATTCTTTCTCTAATTCTCTCTCAATCAAATTTTCTCTTTCTAAGCTAATCTCTCCCTATCTAACTTTCTTTCTCAAACTCTCTCTCACACTCCCTCACATTTTCTCTCTTTCACACATTCGCTTTCCCAAAATTTTACACGCTCTCTTTCTCACACACTGTATCACGCATTCTCCCTTACATATTCTCTTTCTCTCTCACACACACTCTATATCCTCCTACATACACTCTTTTTCTCTTCTCTCAGTATATCTCTCTCTAACACATACACATATTCTCACGATCATTCGCTCACACTCACCCAATCTTTCTCAATTGCTCATTCTCAGTCTCTTACACTCACTTTCTCACACTTTCATTTTCACACTCACCCACACACCTACACAATCACACACTCAAACACTTACACTCTCATTTTCACATCACATATATCTTAATACATATTATTTGATAAGCCATTTTCCAGTAATATAAATTACGAGGAAATGACTGAACAGATTTTGACAAAACAACACTCATTTTAAATATTAGGGAATCGAGATACCAGTAAAAAAATTGGCCTAAAACTAAACCCAGTTTTCTTGGCAAATTTTTCATCTTTTCCTTCTATGTGGGCAGTAGTTCATCTGTACAATCATTCTTTGTTTACATCACCTTGAAAACCATGGTTTGTGTAAGGCTGTATATTGGTAAATAAAATATTTATCTTTGTTTAAAAACAATATCAGCTCAATTGTTACTTGAGTTGTTTGGTGCAACGAATAAATAGAGATCTGGGAAAGGGGTCATTTTAAAGTTCTCATCAGGTCGTGAAGGGGAAAAATATATGTTTTTAATAAAATTACACACCAAAAACTAAATATCTAAGTAAAGTTGATGGCCTTTGACGAGTAAACTTTTAACTAAAAAGTGAGTGAGTGCTTATTATATGGTTACTTTCCCAATAAAAAGTTTAAAATACATTTCAGTGTAACAATCTGCAGCCATCGCTGCAACGACCCATTAATATGAATACAAATCGATAAAAACCTAAACACAGGTCAGTGTATTATAATCTGCCATTTCTCTTTGGATTTGAGATTGGAATTTTTATTCTATATTCTACTTGCTTTCAAATGCAATTAGCATGCAGCCGAAGTAAAATTACTAAACAAATCACTTTTTTTATAGATTTAATTTCTTATATCTTTTAAAGTTTGAAAAACTTACGCAAATCTTGAGCGGTTCTTCTACAATTTCCCAAAATGTAAGCTTTCTCTCTTATTGAGAGTTACTAAAAAATCTTTAGGCAGATACAAATATACCATTAGACTTTCACTATCAGATATTATTGAATATAGTACTAATTTGTTTCTGTATAACCTTATCAACAAGGAGAAATATTGACTTTAAATCCAAAGATAAATTATGGTAGATATTTCAACATGAATCCAAAGAGAAAATTTAAGAGTGAAGTAACAAAAGGAACATGAAAGAAACGAGGTCTTCTGTTCACAGAACTACTAGTAGGCCCTACAACTGTGGTAACGATAAGAACATGGGAGGAGCAAGGTCTACTGTTCACATAACTACTAGTTATTTATTAATCGGACGTAGGAGGGGGTATTGAAATCAATATTATTGTATTATCATGACCTTGTTATGATTTATTAGTTTTGTTTATAATTTATTCCACACCAAGTGCACACACATAATTCCAGGCATAAGAATAATTGTTTGAGGATTGGTATTGCAATAAATTTACCTCCTACCTATTGTTTTGGAAAAATTAAAAATTTACGTACTTCATGCTAAATCCAGAATTGTGCCTGTTGGGGGCAGGCTTGGGGCCTAGTTTTAGATATATGTAGTTATATATATATAAATAGGTCCCAAGCCTGCCCCCAATAGGCACAATTTGGGATTTCACGTAAAGTACGTCTATTTTTAATTTTTTCAAAACAGGAGGCAGCGTCTTTATCGTGTCCATGCCTCTAACAGGCTATCAGGATTTAATTTTTTAAATTTATGAATATTTCTTATAAATATGGCATGTGCCATAGACCAAAACTATTTCCATAGCTCTATCCACGTGATCACGGGGTGCTGAATCCCTCTGGGGATAACCCTCCACCCCCAAACAACCACTTTGAAAAAATCCGTTTTAAGAAATACGGTGGTAGCTACAACCAGTGTGTAATGTTTGATATATATATATATATATATATACATAGTTTAAAACTTTATTCCTAAAATTTAATTGTATTTTATACAATTTTATCTAGATTTTTGGCCTTTTCTTTATATTTGAATAAATGGATCCTTATGTGCATAGTGACTTTCCCCCAGTAAAAAAAATAATTATTTAACAAATTGATTAACAAATATGGACTTTGATGTGTCTTTCTAGCTAGGCCTAACTACTGTGTACATATTTATATTGTCTTACATAATAAACCAGTGTAACCAGAAACGACGGAAAGCTTAAAATTAGGAAGAGGCTTGCGTGTTTTGTTTTAAGATCTTATCTGATTAATTTGCAAACCAGTTTGATTTTTTATTCAAAACATTTTTAGAGATCACGTTTTCGAAACGTGTGGCAGGCTTCACCTTCATCAGTAGTCTATCGTCCTTGCAATTTTTTAAATAAAATATTTAATCCGGTTTTAGAATTATTATTTTTTTTAGTAAATCTTGAGCTACAATAATTGTTTATTTTTATTGTTGATCTTTGAGGAAACTTTTATGTTTATGATGGAAAATTTTATGTTTTGATTAATTTTTTTGCTCTATAAAACGATTTCAACCATTTAAATGGTTATTTAAATGGATATTCCAAGATTTAAAGTTTTCACTTAAGCTTAATATATCCCAAGGACGTTTAAAAACATAAACACTATCAAACGAGTTGCAACAAAGCAATGACAGTTATACCAGTTCTCTACTCACACTCACGTGACGACTAAAACGCTTGGTGGTTGAATCTATAACTAAAGAAGGTTCTGTTGTCGACCAGAGATTTTATTTTGGAACCGTCTCTTACTATTCGTTCGGGCTATACGCTTATGTATTAATTACACTAGGGGTTTTAGGGATTAGGAAGGCTATATTTAGAGAAAGTGTACCCACATTTGCGTGGAAGGAGAGTGTGAAACTATTTCGGAAAAACTCGCAGCACACCTGACCGATATTCTAGCCCTGATCTCCCAGTTATTAGTAGTATATTCTACTGTGAGAATAAAGCCTTAGACCATGCGGCCACCGAAGAATGTACCACAGCTGGTAATACTTCAACATTAGAATCAAATTCTTACTTATTACATCACTTTCCCCTGGGATTCAACGGTCTTAAAATTGTACCGAAAATGATTTCATCTCTAATTGATAATTTAGATTTTGTGTTCAATTTATCATCAAAATCAAAATCAATTTTACGGCTGATTCTAGTATTTTATAACAATATTTGCCCCTTTCCCTTCAAAACACATACACACGTCCCCAATCACATATGTGATGTATATATGTAATAGTCATAGGTACCCTTGACCCCCAATGCGCTATTTTATATATATTTGTAATAGTCTCTAAGTGCTCCCCCCCTCAAAAAATTCTGCACTTTCCCTCTTAGTAGGCCGCAAGCCACCGCTGTGTAAAATGTTCGTCTGTAATAACGGGTAGGCTGGGTGTATATTGAACTTCCTTTAGTGTGTGTTCTACTTGTATTACTAAACTTCTCTTTCTGTGCTCTTAACTGAACTTCCTTTAGTGTATGTTCTACGTGTATTACTACACTTATTCTTTCTGTGTTCTTAACTAAACTTCCCTTAGTGTGTGTTCTACGTGTATTACTACACTTATCTTTCTGTGCTCTTAACTAAACTTCCCTTAGTGTGTGTTCTACTTGTATTACTACATTTCTCCATCTGTGCTTTCAACTGAACTTCCTTGTGTGAAAGGACTTTGGACCATGTGTCTTCTTCCTCTTAGATCGTCACTGAAATGTCAACAAATATTTAATTCTATATTTAGGTTGATGCTGCGATGATTGTGAAAGATAAGCACTATAACAGTTTAACTAACAATCTAAAGCTGAATACAATCGATATAATAGATCAGTGGTTCTGAAACTTCAAAGTCACGTCACCCTCTAACCAGGGAACAGCTGATTTGCGGACTCCTTGATGATTAAAAATGATTCAAATGAAAAAATATATAATCATTAATTTATAGCATGGTATAGAGATAAATTAGCCACAATATACTTTTAAGGAAAATATAGTTACAATATAAATGGAAATTAAATAAATATAGGTATAATATAATTTGTATATTTTTAGACATACTAGATTTTTTAAATAAATGTAAAAAAGAATTACAATAAAAATGAAAAGAGAATATATTATGTATTATATATGTACATTTATGATCAGTGATAATTTATGATAGGAATTGAACTGCTTGTGTGACTTTAAAATATAATTGAAATCTGTAACAATTTTAGTGACAATCTCCTTGAGTCTCATTTAACACTAAAACGATCCCATTTCACATTTTTTTTTCACACCACAAAGAGCATAAAATGCCTGCTGTCACAAATATGTTGTTTGAAGAGGCATCAAATGTTTCAGTCCTTTTTCTGAATGTTCTTTGTGCTGGATGACGAGAAAGCTAATATAAAAGGATTTTTTTTTCAAATATATCATTGTGAAAAAAAAATATTGTATGGTTTAGTTTCTTTCTCGTTTATTTAAAAGAGAAACATTTACTAAAAACTCGTTAGATTTGTGGAAAGTAAAATATATATATAGTTTCAGAAACACTCCACCAAAGAGCATGTATAAATAATATAGACGGTTACCGAATCATCAAATAAATAGGAACATCTCTGTCTACCAAAGAGCATTACAATCAATTTCACATTTCAAAGACGTGTATAAAAAAAATGTATACTCGCTTATAACTCAGAAGCAATTTGTTTTGTAAAAATATATTTAAAATAAAATATTTTAATTTTGAATAGTACTACAATTTTACAATGAAACGTTATTTCTTATCTTAAACAGTTAAGGATATATGATCAACACTGGAGATTTCTGCGTATGTAAAGTATCTTGAATTTAATTTTCATTGAAAAATGAGAGTAGCCATTTTGTTTGTAGTACTAAACAATGCTAATATACATTATTAAATCTAAATATTTAAAAAGAATTTTGAGAAATTCAATTTTTTTTTTCTCTTTTTACCCTTAAGTAAATTATACTTAATTTTAGAGTTTGATATTTAGTTACAAAAAAAAAGCCTCTGGGGAATCTATTGCGTACTCTAGATACCAAGTTTTAACCCGATTGATAAAATGGTTTCTTCTCTAGGCCGAGATACAGACAAAAGCAACCTTTTTGGCTTAGAGGAGTCATATGACGTCGACATTTATCAAAATATTGGGGGCGATTTTTTTTTTTACGATTACAATACTACCTCTCTACAAGGGGTCAAGAGAAATTAAAATTGTATTGCTTTTTTCAGTGAGGGTTTTTTAATTATTTTTTTTTTGTTGAGAATCACCTGAAAAAAAATTTCAAAATTTTAAGACAAACCACGCCTACTACTTATGACTTTCTCGCACCCTTCGGGTAAAGAAAATTTTGTGATCGTAAAATAATCGAAACTGAGGTTTCAATGAATGTCGACGTTTCATGAGCCCATGAATCTGAAAAAGTATTTTTTTTTATCATGCCTTCTTTCTGTCTTTTATTGGGACTAGAACAAAAATAATTTTACTGATCAGACTAAAACCTGGTATCTCGGGTTTTAATGAGGTTCCTTAGAGTTTTTACTTTCTCTCTATCTTACAGGTAGAGAAAGTATGGTGATCGTCAAAAAAATCGAACTCGAGATTTTGATGAATCTTGACGTTTCATGACTCCCTGAATCCGAAAAAGTGGTTTTTGAATTTCCGTCTGTCTGTCTGTCTGTCTGTCTCTCTGTCTG
>CABFWB010001751.1:98717-121485 GCA_902151455.1 Timema bartmani | reverse complement strand
AAATGCTCTTAGGTGGACAAAGATGCGCCTCTTTTCTCATTGATTATATATCATTGTATATTATTTTATGCGTGTTCTTATGTGGAGTGGTGATGATACAATGTACATTATTCCGTTCAGAAATCTTACGAGTTTATAGAAAGAGAGAGAAAGTCTGTGCGGTGCGCCGTACCATTTATTTTCAAAGGATCTATCTAATCCTAAATTTAATGGTAGCTAATTAGGATTGAAAAGAAAAAAAATCTGTTTTCTCAAATTTGTCTCATATGATTTTGATTAAATTTCGGATCCAAGCATTGGTCAACATAACAAAAAAAATGGAAACTTTCATTTCCCTATACAAATTACTTTGAGGGTAAATAATTTCACAAGCGTAAATTTAAAATTTAGATCATCTGCGCAACTATATGAGATACAAAATCACATATAATTTTAAAACTCTATTACTATCATAAATTAAAATATATTATTTGAAATATATTTTTATAAAACGAATAGTTTCTGTGATATTAGACAAAGTCTATTCTTTGGATCCAGGTCTGCAGGGCTATTATGACCATGACGCAAAATGAATTTGTGACCGTTAGCAGAGATACGCTAGACTTTGCGTCAAAAGCTATTATGGCTGAACACTTTGCGAAAGCAAAGTCCTTGCAAGCACAAATATTTTCCTAGTGGAGTGACGCTAAGTTGCGCAGACATTTTACTTGTCCTTTAGTTTGCGTTACGAGTTTATGTTTGCTAGGTTGTGTAATTTATTAGGTGTTTTGTGTTACCTGATTTAAACTTGCCATCTCATTAGCCCAATATAAAAATCTCAAAACGTTTGTGTGTGTGTTTCACATAATCTTATTTTAAATAGGTCTATATCATAATGTAGGCCAAGAGTGGGGATAGTACGCTTACACTGAATGTTGAAAGAATATTTTCTTTGAAACACAGCACTATCAAAATGCATTATTATTCACCATCAACATAAGGATAATTGGGGCATTCCAATGTTAAGAATAATTGTTTGTAGGTTTTATAGTAGGTGGAGGTTCGTTAGGCTTCAACATATTTGGGGTATTAGTAGTCTGTTGAACCACCTCATTGGACAACATTGGCCAAGACGTTAGTCTCTTTGGTATAATTTTCCAATGGTGGGGAGGTTGGGATTATAATCCTAGCTGGGTGTGATGAGTGGTTTTATTTTTCTAAAGGTTTTCCCACTCTCCCTCTACACAAATCCAAATATTTTTATTCTTTAACTCATCCTTTATCATCTAAGTGTACCCTATTAGTGTAAAACAAGTGGACAGACCAGTTGACAAGATAATTAAAAGGTAGGTCTAATCTGTTGCCTCAACAAAACTTTAATAATGTAATCTCATTTAAACTGAATCGTACATACACTAGTAATTACTTTCCACATTAATGTGAGTTGTAGGCCTATGAAATATTGCAGCCAAGACTGGAAATAACCAAAATAGGCCCTGGCTTAATGTTTAGGCCTATATGCAGTTTGGTTTAGGCCTAGGTTTTTTAATCATAAAAGGTTTACTAAATTTATCTGAAACCGATAATTAGTAGCTAGACCTAGTTATCCTGAAGTGAATAAATTGCAAACAACTCATTATAAAAAAATATATCCTTATATTCTTAGTCACATAACTAGAATCTCAAGAATCCCCTTTAAATAAAAGATGCATTTTATTATTTTTAACCATCCAAACCACCCTCTCATTCACTTTATTGTTAACTTAGTAGGTCGACTAGGTATAAATGCCCAGTGTTTTGGCATAAACTTGTAGAAAATATTTAGTGTAAACACTATTTTTGGGAGTTCTTGAACGTTTTCATCAACTTTAAATACCTAGTTTAATTTTCTAAAATCTTCACACATTAAACTTGTTCCAGTATCAACACAAATATATGAATAATAAGTCATTGGGTCGTAAAGCGTACAATTTGTATTATTGACCAACTTCCCATAATAATTCATTTCACCGTGTGACATTACTATTTGAATGCATATTTCACATTGTGATTTTTTTAACTAAAATGCGTTGTGTGTATTGAATAATGTAGGCCTAGTTTATTTCATTTCAAACCGTAGGCAAACAATATGGTGCAAGAAATGTATTAAATTAAGCTATAGTTAGCTATTTGTAGGTTAAATATTTCTTGCAAATAATGTGACTTGCAATCAGCTGTTTGGGTAAATAAAAATATATGAATAATGTTCAATCATGAATACCAACATTCTTGAAATAAATTTACCTAATTTCTAGCTTCTACCTTCTTAAAAGGTAATATTCTTTGGAAAAGTGTTGTCAACTGTTGACGCAAACTGATTTTATTCTGTACGTTGACGCTAGAAGCAAAGTCGAAGCTAAAACTGGCGGACGATACAAAGTGTGGTGGTCATAATAACCCAAACGCTATCTTTTCCTCGAGAGTGACGCTAACTAGCGGTAGCAGCTAACTTTGCGTCAAATGGTTATAATAACCCTGCTGGGAAATTGATTATTTTGCTCTTTGGTTGAAGAGAGATTTTACTTTTTACTATAAAATTTTTGTAACAGTGTATATAATTTCTTTTATGCTCTTTGGGGGAATGTTTTTGCAACAATGTCTTATTTCGTCTCACACATCTTACGAGTTAGTGATGAGGAAGGTGGAATAGTACCGTGCTCCACGTCTTACTACCCGTCCAGGATATCCACATATTTACACTAATAAGGTAGAGAGAGATGAGGAAGGTAGAATAGTACCGTGCTACACGTCATACTACCCGTCCAGGTTATCCACATATTTACACTAATGAGGTAGTGATGAGGAAGGTAGAATAGTATAGTGCTACATGTCTTACTACCTGTCCAGGATATCCACATATTTACACTAATGTGGTAGAGATGATGAAGGTAGAATAGTACCGTGCACCACGTCTTACTACCTGTCCAGGATATCCACATATTTACACTAATGGGGTAGAGATGAGGAAGGTAAAATAGTACCGTGCTCCACATCTTACTACCCGTCCGGGATACCCACATATTTACACTAATGAGGTAGAGATGAGGAAGGTAGAATAGTACCGTGCTCCACATCTTACTACCCGTCCAGGATATCCACATATTTACACTAATGTGGTAGTGATGAGGAAGGTAGAATAGTACCGTGCACCACGTCTTACTACCCGTCCAGGATATCCACATATTTACACTAATGGGGTAGAGATGAGGAAGGTAGAATATTACCGTGCTCCACATCTTACTACCCGTCCGGGATACCCACATATTTACACTAATGAGGTAGAGATGAGGAAGGTAGAATAGTACCGTGCTCCACGTCTTACTACCTGTCCGGGATATCCACATATTTACACTAATGTGGTAGAGATGAGGAAGGTAGAATAGTACCGTGCTCCACGTCTTACTACCTGTCCGGGATATCCACATATTTACACTAATGTGGTAGAGATGAGGAAGGTAGAATAGTACCGTGCTCCACGTCTTACTACCCGTCCAGGATATCCACATATTTACACTAATAAGGTAGAGAGAGATGAGGAAGGTAGAATAGTACCGTGCTACACGTCTTACCACCCGTCCGGAATATTCAAATATTTACACTTATGTGGTAGGGATGAGGAGGATATTCTACCCCCTCTACATTAGTCAAACTAGTTTCAGCTTGATAAACTCTAATTGACAACTTCTGCTTGGGAGAGCCAATTAAAGTTTAAAAAAACTTATTCAAGTTAGTGCGAATGCGGGTATAAAATTATTACTTATGATTTATAAGAATATATATATTGATTATGTATAACAATCATAATATGTTATAGTAATTAATTTAATATTGACTATAAGTATTAATTACAATACATAATATGGTCACCTAAACGAATTTCACCTAAATTTTTCGATAAAATTGGCACGCGATCTTAAATATTTTCGCCAACCTTGCACATAACATTCCAAAATGTTGATGTACTCCCTTATTGCTCTTAACAATTAAAGCCGGAATATCATGTTCGTGGCCCACGGGCCGCATGTGGCCATACCCATAATTATGTGCGGACCACGGATCTTCCAATGAACAAACACAGAATTCAACTCTATTATCGTTTTTGTAAACATTGTAGAAATACAACATTTGGGATAGTGACACTTGTAAATTGGGCATTATTTGCGAAAAACTAGCAATTAAGGTTAGTGTACCCAATTTTACTCTTTATTCATTAGAGTTCATTTCCCAAAGATGGTTTAGTTTGCAAAATAAATACGGGCAATGTTTATCCACACAAAAATGCCTAAGCAGTTTTTTTATCTTATGAAATGGAAATAAAAAACACACCTATAGATGAAGTATTGTGGACACACATTTTTGGATAAATTTTAAAAATGACTTCAACATAAGACACAAAGCATTACTGCCAGTAAAAGGTTTCATATTTGTGTAAGGTTGTACTTTTTATTTTGCAATAGTAAGAGTTTTAAAATTGAGTTTTTTCACCTTACATTGTGAAAATGTCGAATTTTTCGAAATTATGCCCCCTTAAATTTTCGTTTTTCAATTGGGTATTTATTATCAAACGAGTTTGACACGTCTGACTTAAAAGAACTTATCTTTAATTCTCTTCTGATCTGCTTTGGTGGCCTCATGGTCTAAGGCATCACTCTCGCAACAGATTAGACCTCCGATGACAGGGAGATTGGAGCTAGAATTCCGGTTGGGTGTACTGAGGGTGGAATTTTAATAAATGTTTTTATACTGTCCCTTTACGGAAATGTGGGTACACTCTAAATAAATCTTACTAATCCATTAAACCATTAGCGTATAAACCGAACGGGTAGTAAGACGTGGTGGTAAAAAGAAAAATTATTTTCTGTCACTTGGAAGGTTTTTACATCATCACTCCCTCAAACACGAGGTAAACCAACGAGAATTTACTCGTATCCCTGTTGACAGGCGTTACAAAAATATATGTATTTTCGCAACTATGAGATAATTAATTAATCCTAGCTGGTATAAATTTTTCTCAAAACCTTTCTTACACCATCTTCAGCCTTTACGCATTTAGTTACACTATTGAGGAAAGGATCAGCAATATGAAGTTGATGAAGGGAAATTAGGAAACCATTTTATGTAAAACTAGCGTGTGAATACTCAGTTGGGTCTTTAACTTCAACCTCTTCATCTCAGGAGAAATCAGACTGAATTAGATTGAAGTCTATTCTTTGTGCATATTTATGCGGATTAAACTTTGTTTATTGAGTTTTTATTTATAATTAACGATTTAAATAATAAAATTGTGTAACCCGCTTCGGTGGCCGTACGGTCTTCAACTTTTTTTTATGTCCAAGGGTCAAAGTTTCTGTCCCTTGCTGGCTCGCGAGCCGAACTATTCTACCGATAATATTAGGATTGAACGCATATTAAAATATTCAAATTGGATCATTCTTATACACTTACACTCACACTAAGGATTAGGATTGCTTGTGAAGTATGTTCCAAAATGGTTTCTAACTCTTTCTCCAAACAAATGCTTGTAAATTTCCTATAAATTCAACCTTCTTAATTCTAGCCCATTAGCCTAATTAGTACATAAGCATCTAACGTGAACGGGTAGTAAGACGCGGTGCTAAGAAAAAAGGTACGTTGTGTGTACTTTGGAGATTTTTTCTCTCAAAATTAGCAATAAAATTGAAGGATTTGACACAATATTGGTGTGAATTGCACATTAAATCAGTAATGTTGGTATACTTTTAGCTTTGTATATTCTTACTAGCTAATTAATATTTGTCTTTTGAGTAGGCTAAACTGGAATCTATTATGGAAATCTATTTAAAAAATTGTTTCTTTATAATACATTTTATTATTATAATAATAATAATAATAATAATAATAATAATAATAATAATAATAATAATAATAATAATAGACTTAAAGTGTTTACTTCAAATCTTAAATACTATCGCATACAATTAATTATTACTCATTTTATTTACTTTGTATTTTCAACTTGCTGGACTCAAGAGGTTTTTCCAGTCTGTTGGCCAACACTTTAATAAAGTAAACATAAATATTAGTAGCAGCATTTACATATAATTTAAATTTATTATGATTGTAATAATTGACAGAGAATGTCAAAATGAAAAACATCACAGTGCTATTTTAAGTTTAAAAAAAAGTTTTTCTTCTAACTATGAAAATAAACTGTAGACTTGATTTTGCATTGTCCATTCTTATTTGATTTCTAAATATAATAAACGTCCCAGGCGACGGCCGTAGGTCGTTTGGTATATACCCCTGAAAAGTTATCCGTTTGGAACAATTTATACATTACGTTTGGCATACTGTTAGTAAGTAAATGAAAGGTATTTTGGAATAACAGAAACAGGACGAATGGGACAAGGATAAACAGAATCCTTCCTTTCATTTGTCTAATCCAACCTAATCTAATTTAGCTATCAGCTGATTGAACATGCCCTTATTATAAAAACGTGAGTCAGAAGTAAACAAGCACACAATATAGGATTAACAGGTGTTTTCACGACTGCACCAAACGTCCAGTGACTATTCTGGTCCAAACGAACAGTGTGTTCCATCTAAGATAGTCCTAGACTGCACCAAACCTCCAATGATGAATCTGGTCCAATTGACCCGTGTATTTCATCAAGGATAATCCCATATTGCACCAAACATACGTTATCCAACCTGGTCCAATTTACTATTGTGTTTCAGCTAGGATAATCCCAGATTGCGTCAAATATCCTGCTTGTCACGTGACACAGGCCTACTAAGCGGGCTATCAATGTTTCTTGTGAAATGCTGCCATCTTTATGATACCAGAATGTATAGGGTTACCATGCCAACATTTTCAAATGCAGGAGATTCTTTCAGAAAATGCCAGACTTTCGATAGAAAAAAAAAGCAGGACAAATTATTTAGGCTAATATTTAACATTTTTAAAACAGCTTACCTCATGATTGTGTAGACGATGTTAAAGCTATGTTGGTTACAGGATGATACTTGTCCACAACACTTAATTTTAAGAGAAGAAATTCATTCTGTTCTTGCAACCGGTATTTGTAAAATTTTTCGCAAGTCAGTTGTTTAGAATTGTATTTTACCACAATGATCCCTTTAACTGAATGTGTCAAAAATCAATTTCTTTCTTTAGTCCACTGAGGATTGATTAGAGAGAATACCCTTTCACTCATTGTATTGCTGCTTGGAATTGCAAAGTAAAACTGACACATTTTAAGAAGTTCACTAAATGATTCGTTGCTATTGTTACTTTGGAAAACTCTACACCACCGCTTATCAAGAGTTAAATTTTGGTCAACACCAGAAATGCTAACATAATTTTGAACATTGCAAAACTGATCTAAAAGGGTTTTGAGTCATCCATGGTCATATCTTTGCTTTGCAGATATTCTATACCAGGGGTGGATTTCATCAAAATATATGTCTTTAATATTTTGAAGTTTAATCCATTGGGAACATTCAAATTCCTTCAAAGGATTCATCTATTTTTGTAGATATTCAATGCAGACTTCATAAAAATCCATAATTTTTTCTGAGAATGTATTACATTCTCTTTGCAAAGCTCGTTCTGAGAAGGACTTCAAAGATTGTTTTAATTTTAGGGGCATACATTTATTGTCCAACCCGTCTTTTAGAGAATTCAACGCTGAAACTAACAGATTATTGACTTTTACAACAGAATTCTCTTCTTTTTCAATTGCTGAAATTTTGCTGTGAAAAACATGCATGTTAGAATGAAGAATCCATGGGTAAAGTTCGGAAAATTCATTTTCAAAGAAACAACTAACTACAGAAGAACATATTTTGTTGACTGTGAAAGAAAATAAGCCTTCAATGCTGGAAAGAGTTTGAATAGTCTTTCTACTGCTGGGAATAAACTTAGCCACCTAGTCTTGCTATGACACAAGAGCTGTTGATAGTTGATTTCAACAAACTCACAGAGGTCTTTAAGTTCTTCTATGCGAATTGTGTACATGTGAAAATAATTGAACATTTTGATAGCTATACTCTCCATGTCAACTGGAAATATATCAGCACCATACTGCAAGCAGTTATGCATAATATGGGCTGGATATCCAACTCCTATGATATCTTTATTTAAATAATTTTTAAGTGCAGAAAAAAAACTTTTTTCCGGGTTTTCGAGCAAGGACCCCAAAATTGACATTTGAACTGTTTCCATTAAAAGCAATGCATTTGGAAGATGTGTTATGTTTCTTTATAGTCTCAGAAACATAAGTGGAAATGGTCTCGGAAATGTCAATAAAACATGTGTTTTATTCTTAAACTTTCGTTTGAATGCCATTTTCTTTGTAATCAAAATATTACACTACAATAGGAAAAGGTTTCAAGGCACCATAATTACTAGCGTCAGTCCCTAGCCCAAAATATGGAATATTGCTAATAAAAGTTTTAGTGAGAGAATATATAGAATAAGGGGCAATTACACTATTAATAATAGCTTCTGTTTTTGTCCTGCCACCAGCTATTGTCTTTGCAATTTCGGAATCAGAAAATATCACTTTATTTAATTTAGATGTGAAATCCATATAGCTGTAGGATTGATGATGCCACACTGTATAAAATGCTAATGTTGCCTCTTTTGCCTGAACTTTCTTGTCCATGGGAGAATATTTAGGAGGAAAATAGGAATCAATATTGGACCTAACTTTTTTTTTTTCCTATTGATATGTCTTCCAAGATCACCAGCACCTTTATATCAAACTGCCAAAAACACTCACATATTTAGCACTTTCCCTCAGAAAATTTACGTTTTATTTTCCTAGTTTCACTTTCACCAGTTTCACCGCTTATAGTTTTAGACATATTCAAATTATTAATACAAAACAGTGAATAGGATGATAAACACAATATATTGCATATCTTTCACTGGCGTAAGTTCGTACACACTAACTTGCAATGTCACAAGGCACAGTTATAGCACAATCCCACCAGTAACTTACTGACCAAGATCAAGAATCCGGTTAGTAATCGAGCAGGAAACCAGGTAACACTGCAGTCCATGGTGCGTAGTTGCCAGTTGGGTGAGGCGCAGGAATGCTGGATGCCAATGTCATATTCTGATAGTCATTTACTAAATTACTGATATTGTCACATGTCATGACCCGTGTTACGTGTAGTAATTTTTCTCTTATTTTTACTTTCTCGCCATCTTACAGGTAGAGAAAGTATTGTGATCGTCAAAAAAAAACGAAATCGAGATTTTGATGAATTTTGTAAATTTCATGACTCCTCGAATACGAAAAAGTTGTTTTTGAATTTCCGTCGGTATGTCTGTCTGTACCTTGGACTAGAGCCTGAACTATTTTACAGATTTGGCTAAAACTTGGTATCTAGGGTTTTCATAGGGTTGCCCCTAGAGATTTTTGGAATTGATCTAACCCTAAAATTAAGGGTAGTTTACTAAAGCGTAAAGCAAGAAAAAAATCTCTATTCTTGAAATCAGCTATATAAATTTTAATTAAATTTAATTTAAAAGCATTGATCAATATTATGAACAAAATGTCTACTCTCCATTTTCGGCAAAATGACTTTAAGGGCTCCGGTCTGATGCAAGAATTCTCTTTTTTATCACATCTCCGAAAATATTTGAGATATGAAATTACTTATCATCATAAATATGTAGGTCTATTTATAATACAAATATTTTATTTGAAACATATTTTTATAAAACCAGTAATTTTCAAGCTAAACTCAAATATATAACTTTTCGAACACTAAAGGTAAAGTATTGCGAACGTAAAAAAAAAAATCTAACCCAAAATGTTGATGAATTATCGACGTCTTATGACCCACCGGACCTTAAAAAGAGATTTTCGCAGTGCCGTCTATCTGTGTGTCTGTTTAACCCTAAGATTAAGAGAAGTTTAGTAAGAATTGAAAAGAGAAAAAAATCGATTTTCTCCAAATCGTCTCTAACGATTTTGATTAAAATTCGTATCAAGGCATTGATTAAGATTATAAATAAAATAGCTATTTTCATTTTGCATGGAAATGAATTTGAGGGTAATTTACAGAAGCAGAAATTTCCATATCTCCACAAATATTTGAAATACTAAATAAATTATCATTGCAAAATTGTAGTACTATTAATAATAAAATCTTTTATTTGACATATATTTTTATAAAACCCATAGTTTCTGAGATATTGGCAATACTATTAATACAATTTTGTGAGGTTTAGTTTTACAGAGATACTACTTATGTTTTAACGCAATAATTCTGTAATGCCATTGAGTAATTAAATATAAGTAAGACTCTTAAAAATGTATTTTATTTTTCCTTTAACCTCTTAGGAGAAATTTTTGTACAACAATGATCTATCTCCTTCACTTTAGAGTCAATAGTCAATATTTATATTTTTTATTGGTCAAAATTTATAAATGAGGAATTAAAAGCAATACGATGACCTTAAGATGTCCAACAACTAATAAAATGTTAAAATTTTAATCGGAAGTCTAAATTTTAATACGAAGTGTTGACCCTTGTGGACCCAATATTGATATTTTTATCGGTCCAAACATACAAATGAGGATATTAATTCTTTAAATATATTATTATAAAATTTAAAACCGGGATTCAAAAAAATATTTTACGTAAGTATAGTGCAATTTATGTTTGGGTTTGCTAGTGTATATTATTTCTTTTTAGATATATTACGAGTTTTGAGTAAATATATCAATTTTGAAACATTAGAGCGAGAAAGTACGTGCAGAGTTCTGTACCTTTTTTAAAACTATTTAACTACAAAATGCAAAATAAACATTAATATTTTTAATGCTGGACGGTTAAAAAGAAATTTAAATGCCTGCCGAACGTACGGACAAATGATAAAAAGCAGGACATGTCCGGTAAAAGCCGGACGGATGGCAACCCTAATAATGCATATGTTGACACCCAAATTGAGGGTAGAATGGTCTAAGGGTCACTTTCTCAATAGACAGGATTACCGATGACGGGGAGAATGGATTTAGAATCCTGGAGATGTACTTAGGGTGTATTTTTATTAAAAAAAAAACTCCGGCTTTCCCTATCTCCACATAAATGTGGGTACATTTGCTCTATAATCTGCCATCCTCATTTATACCCCATTAGAGCAAATATGCACCTCACCCATATGGGTTGTAAGACGTATTGCATTATACTATACATACTCTGCATAGTATATAGCATATATATTATGTAAAAATAATTATATAGGAGCATAAAATCAAGCTGTATTTATAAAACACTGTCGGCCTTAACCGGTGATTAGCTGGTCGTTACTTTTGGTGGCGCAGTGTAAAAGTGACTTAGTATCTCTGGTGATATTCCCCTCCACTAGAACCGGTTCCATTTCTCGCATCAAGGCCAGACAGTGAATCATAGTACTGACGACCACCATAACCCCTTAATGTTCACCTTCTCTAGCCACTCACTGGCCAAGCAAAAGGACACAACAAAGAGGAAAGATTACGTTTTTTTTAGATTAAAAAGATTGGGAAAGAAGGGAAGGTACCTTTTTGACGGTGAGCTATTTCTAATGTACACCTTCATAGCATGAAATAGTAGCGTTACGATGAATTCGCTTTCTTAAGGTGCGGCTCAAAGGAGCGCGAGTAATTTTACAGTTTTTATACCATTACATTTTTTTGGCCAAAATAAATCTAATATTTCTCCAGCAGCAACATAGAATTTAGTTTTCTGCACATGCTAATATCAACAGATCTTGAATATCTATCAAGGATGTCCTGGAATTTTTTCAAAACTTTTTATCTTTATTTAAAAAGTTTTGATAAAATTCCAGGACACTCTTGACAGATATTCAAGATCTGTTGATATTAGCATGTGCAGAAAACTAAACTCTATATTGCTGCTGGAGTAATATTTGATTTATTTTGGACAATAAATTTTAATTCTATAGAAACTGTAAAAAATACTTGCGCTCCATTCGGCCGCACCTTAAGAACATTACCTACCTGTTACGTCACGGAAAATCGAGATCAAATTTCCCGTGTTAATGAATTTACGTTTTATTCAGCTAGTTTCATGAATATAACGTTTGAACAAAAACCACAAATTATTACATAATTCTAAAAAAAAAAAAAGTCCTACGGTGTCACAAAATTATTATTTATAATTTGAAGTAGTTTTTAATACACGTATTTTTTTTATAAATCATCTACAACTTAGGCTATTTACTTTATTCACTCAAATATCATGTAGGAATCTTCCTGACATGATGTAGATTAATAAAGTTCGTGGTATCAGATTTCTATCTAGAATAGGAATCAAGAAAAATGTCATTTCAAATAGCAATTCAATGTTTTGAAGCCACAAATAGTATAGTGATTGTATAAACTCGTCAGAGGAAGAGGGGAAGGATTGTCAGCAGATAAATAAGAGGCCTCGCAGGGTGAACTGCTCATTTTAATCCCTCTCTTTATGTTCCGTACATTCTATTTATAGCTTGTTGATTGGTGTCTAAGTGTGATAGTGCTTAGACTGCTTAGGTGCGTCGATATAAGATCCAGCCTATTCCAAAAGATATCTTCGAAATCTCTAAGTAGGCAATGTCGTTAACTGTCTCAAAAGGCCGTTGAGCCTTTGTCTAACTGAACTTACGATTAGTTGACATTCGCCTCGTTATGCTCACGATCTAAGTGTTAAGCTCATTTAGAATGATATTATTTAAATTTAAAAATGACATCTGGACACGTGAATCGAAGCTGGGACCTTTGGCTTAGTACGCCAATGTTCTGGCCACTAAGCTATCCAGGAGTTTTCCCGTGTCATTTCTCATTTCAGAGAGTATAATATTTAGATGCGCCTGGAACCGTACTTGAAAACTAAATAATTATTTAAAGGTTGTAAATTAAACCCTATATTATGCATCTGTATGATATTTAATTAAAATACTAATTTATCTACACTTAATAAACTATGTAACTACTAAAACTTATTATTAAATTACTAATTGAATAGCTGACATAGGGTTCGGCCAGACTGACAAGCGTGCGAACGAGCGCGCAAGCGACTGGGTGGCCAAACTTGCGAGAGTGCAAGCGAGCGAGCGTATAATTAGCAGATAGCTCTCTATAGTTGTTGACGAGGAGGCTACGAATCTAGGCTCAGTGTAATGAGGGTGGTTTTTGACAAGTGATTTATTGTTGTGGCTTTCTCATCCTCTCTCCACGCTAATGGCGATTCTTATTTGTAAAGGCCTACTTTGATAATATTGAAGTATTTTAACATATGAGAAGTTTTCCTAGCACTCAATGAACCAACATACAATAATATTACGTTCTATCTTTCAAGCGTGCGCACTCAGTCGCTCGCTCCAGTCTGGCCACCTCTCATTACAACCAATGTGTTTTATTTTATATTTTAGTCGCTCGCGCGCTCGTTCGCCCAGTCTGGCCGCCCCCATACACGTGCAGTGCTCCAGAGCTAACAAAGAACTGACGGCTTGACCTGTGTATGCCACTACAAGATTAGTTTTACCTGACAGGTGAAAATATCAAGCGATGTTTGATTTTCAACAGATCTGGAAAATAACTGAACAGGCTTATAGGTTTTCGCCTACACGATCAGTTTTTACCTGTCATGTTAGACCGGACATGCGACACCGTACGGTGAACCTGTACGGGTAGGCGGCCCTTAATAATAACCTCATACAAGTGTATACGCTTTTATTTGCACCACTTCTTACTACCCGTTCAGGTTGTACACATAGATACTAATTACTCTAATGTGTTTGAGATGAGGACAGTTACATTTAGAGGAAGTGTACCCGCATTTGCGTTAAGTAATAGTGGAAAACTATTTCAAAAAAACAACCCTCAGTACGTCCAACTTGAATCAAACCCTGACCTCCTTTTCATCGGCAGTCTAGACAATTGCGAGAGAGACGCCTTAGAGCATGTGAACCCCGAAGTGGATTGTACACACTAGTAATTTGTATAACCTACCTTTCAATACAAAGCATTGACTCTCTACATTTATTTAATATATATTCGTATTAAAAAAATTAATATATAAAGTCACCCTCTTTAGTGGCAGAATGGTCTAAGGCGTCACTCTCGTGCTAGACTGGCCAGATGATGACTGGGAGATCGGGGTTAGAATCCCCGTTGGATCTATTGATGATTTTTTGAAAATGGTTTCGTACTCTCCTTTCACTAGAAATCTAGCAGATAACCTCTAAAATTATTTCTTCCTGATACCTACCCCAATAGAGTATCATATATGTCTATAACCTGAACAGGTAGTAAGTGCGGTGACATATACAAAGGTTATTTAACGGGTTGATCTAGGGGGTTGGGATGAGGAAGGTAATTTAAGTTATTGAAATGTGGATGGGAAGATCACATGTGTAAAACCAGCTCCAGTGCACTCATCCTACATTCCAAGTCTGGCATTCCCGTCACCAGTAATACATTCTACTACGAGCTTGACGCCTCTGACCATGTGGTCACTTATGCGGGTGGCACCTTTATTACCACCCGCTTTGGTGGGCGCAGGGTCTAAGGGGTCACTCTCGCATTAGACTAGACTGTCGATGACAGGGTGATCAAGGTTCGAATCTCGATCGAGTATATTGAGTGTGGTTTTTTATTCAAAATAATTTTTTACTCCTTCTCAACGCAAATACGGGTACACTTCCACCAAATATAATCTTCCTTATCCCTTAAACTATTAGTATAATTAGTACATTAGCGTATAACCCGAACGGATAGTAAGACGCAGTGTTAAAAAAAATGTGTATTGTATAAACATTTAGTCTTGTAGCCATTTGCCTTTCCGAATAACGGTCAATTGCGCTTTGAGAATTTGAGAATTGGCTCTGGAATCGTCTTTTGACCGTATAATAATAATAATAATAATAATTTAATAATAATAATATAATAATAATAATAATAATTATTATTATTATTATTATTAGTATATTATTATTATTATTATTATTATTATTGTATATTATTATTATTATTATTATTATTATTATTATTATTATTATTAGACGTTATATCCAGGGTCGTCTTGAGGATAATGCGATGCTTAGGGGAGTTTTCATTTTAGTGACCCCTCCTCTATCATATAATGTCGGCCCAAACATTGTCTTATGGCCTTGGAAGGAAATCATTTCAAGACAAAAAATATTCATGGACGCCCATATCTATTATTTTTCTTAGCACACTTCTTACTACTCGTTTGGGTTATATGCTTATGTACTAATTACTCTGATGGTTTTAAGGACTAGTAAGGTTTTATTTAGAGGAGATGTACCCACATTTGCGTGGAGAGAATGGGAAACAATTTTTGAAACACCACCCTTAGTACATCCGACCGAGATTCGAACTTCGTTCTCCACGTTATCAGCAATCTAGTCCTACTCGAGAGTGACGCCTTAGACCACGTTGCCACCGAAGTTGTTATTGTTTGAATAAAATGATATCTTATTACTTATCAAATTTGTACAAAATTTAAAAAAATATGTTTTATACCTTACTGTAAGTCTAATTATCATCAAAAAGATGATGATATTTGATTTTCTGTAAGAATTCGAAATAAAATATTATAAAACAGATTTAGGGCACTTGATCTTTTTTTTTCATTAATTTGGTTTCCAAGCATTATTTATAACATGTTTCTTCTATACTCCACCATCAAACATTTGATCATCAAACAATTAAGATTATGGAGAAAGTAACACATCACGAAACACGCAGTTTTTACGTAAATTTACACCACACTACAAGGGTTCCGTATTTTAGTGTCAGAAGTGGGGATGTCAAAATATAAACAATTGTGTAAGACTTACCTATTCATATTAATAGTAACACAAGGCATACTGAACGTTAAAGGGCATTGTATATTATGCCCTAACAATTAACACATCTTTTAAAAAAATACAATTTTTTATAATTTTTGGTTGTTTTTACTTTTTCATATCAAGAGGTATAGTGAGAATTCGTGACCTAGATATTATGATGAATCTTTACGTTTTATGTATATCTGAACAAAAAGGTTAATTTTACAATTCTATCTGTACCCATGCCTGCCTGTCTGTCTGTCTGTCCTTGGCCACAAATCTAAAACAGTTTGATGGATTTTGTTCAAATTTATAATTTAGGTATTATAGGACAATACCTCTAAATATTTATTTATCTTGACCCAAGCTCTCAAACTATGATCAGTTTACTAAAAAGTGATTTTTTTTAACTACAAATTTTTCGGAAAGCTTCAATCGATTGTGCTTAAAATTAATATTTAAGGAGAATTTTACTCGGTAAATTACAACCTGTTATTGCATTTTGGGTAAAAATTTGTTAAGGGGTCGTTTATTGGTGAGTGATTTTCAAAAACCCGAAATATATTCACGATTTTGTTTAAAATGTTTATCTGGAGAATGTTTAGCATGATAAACAAAACTGTTAACTTGTTTTCTAGAGGGAAATTATGTATCCCAAAGGCTGGATTGAACACAATGGAGAGCCGTATCTAGCCTGCGGGTCGTAGGGTGCCCAGCCGTGGTCCAGACTTTAGGATTGAGTTTCTCAACCGGTGTACCACGAGAGTTTTGGAGAGAATCAAAAGGAAGCGAGAAAAAAATCAAAAGAATGAAACTATATATTTTTAAATCCATGATCAACTTATTATTAAAATTTTAATTATATAACTTTTTAAAAACATTATTAACACAAGTTTTTTTAATGATAACATCTTTCTTTACCAAAGTTGTGTGCCTTAACAATTTTAGTGCCTTGTTTAATGAGCCCTGAGTTGAAAATGGTTGAAAATCGCTAGTTTAAGGTGTCCCTCTCGTAATATCTTGAAATACTAATGATAGGGATATCGGGGTTCAAATTTCAGTTGGATGTACTGAGGACTGTTAGTACTGAATGGCTTTCCACTCTCCCTCCACACAAATGCGAGTACACTTCCCCTTATTTACAACCTTCTACGTCCTAAGCATATTAGCGTTTTTAATACACATAGGTATAACCCGAACGGTGATTGTAAAAAAATTATCAATTTTTAAATTGTTATTCTTAGATTTACAAGGTCTTTACACAATATAGATATTTACAAATACACAATTATTTATAGCTGCACATATGTTTAAAAGACAAAATAATAAATACATTTAAGGTGGTGAAATTGAATTTATTTTATTTTAATATTTTTATTGCTGCTGAGGAAATTCTTTTAAGTTTTAAAGACTAATTAGAGCAATAAATGTGTTCTCGAAGGAATGTGACAGGATTTTTTATATATAAAATTAATTAGTAAGAAATAATTAAAAATAAGTTTAAAATCCTTTTTTTGTTACATCAAACCAATAAAGTAAGCTCTTATTAGTCCGGCTAAATAAGAGATAGGCATTTTTTTAAATTAGTATATGTACTATTATAATATTTAGTTTTGCTTAACTTAACTCTCTTCTTTGAGTCATTATTTCAATAAATTCATGAAATATTTAAACAATTATAATAAAGTTATTGCAAATTAATTTTCGTTTGTATTGAGATGCTTTTCCTTAACAGAGTGTTAATACGGTCTGGGTTTGTGAGAGGTTGTGAACCATGACATTTGACGCTTTAAGAGATGATGAGACGGCTCACGCCTGTAATCCCAGGAACACGATCAACTTAACGCTCACTTAAAGTAACATACCGTAACTAATCAATCTTCATTTCTTACAGTGGCGTGTAGTCATACGATAATAAGTAGATATACGCCATCATCGATGTTAGTACCTATCTGTTGTAAATCCTAAAGTTATACATTATCTTAATTCATTATATTTCAACCGGTATCTTGGCACATTGATTTGACCTGAAAGGTCACGGTAGTTTAAGGTAAGATAAAAAAAAAGCTAGAAAAAATTTGAAGGATTAAAAAAAACCTTTTTAAATCCATGATTAATATTATTTTAAAAAATAACACCATTGTTAGAATTTTGCTATTGAACATATAAACACAATCTTAATACTCGTTTTTACTTTCTCTTGAGTTCTTGGTGATAAAGTATTGAGATCGTCAAAAAACTCGAACTCAAGATTTTGATATACGTCGACGTTTCATGAACTCCTGAAACCAAAAAGTTGTTTTCGCAATGCCGCATCTACGTCTGTCTGTATCTTGGGCTAGAGCCGGAACTATTTTACCGTTTGTGTTAAAACTTGGTATCTGGGGTGTCCATAATGTCCCCCCAAGGGTAGTTTACCGAAGGGCAAAAAGAGATTAAATAGATTTTCTCGAAATTTGCTCTAACGATTTTGATTAAATTTTATATCAAAAGATTATTTATCATTACAAACAAAATTACAACTCATTTTCTCATTAAATTCACTTTGAGGGTACCTTACATGGGATAAATTTTCCAATTTTGATCATTTCTCCACAATTATTTGAGATATGAAATAGCTTCTCATTGTAAAGTTGTAGTACTATTAAAGATAAAAATCTTTTACTTGAAATGTATTTTTATAAAACCAGTAACTTCTGTGCTATAATCAAATGTGTATACTTTTTAATTCAGATCTTTGAAAATGAATTTGATTCTTATGCTCTTTGGTGGACAAAGACGTTTCTCTTTTCTCAATTTTTCTGTGACGATGCTCCTAGTTCCTAATGCCATAGAGTAAGTAACAGTGTATGTTATTTCATTTATGATCTTTGGCTATTATTTCGTTTCATAAATCTTCGAGCTTTTAGTAAATGTCTATTTTTAAGATAAAAAGAGATAAAGTCGTTGTGGTGCACCGAACCATTTATTTTAACCTGCGAGATATTATTACCCTAAATATATTTTGTGATGAGTACACATACACATACATACCATCATTTAAAGTGTTCAAAAACAAATAGCTTAGGAAAATGTTTGGTCCAAAAAGAAATTAATATAGAAGAGAGTGGAGGAAGGTTAAATTAAGACAGCAAAACTAATAATTTAATCTAGCCCTAAGTAAATCAGCAATGATTTATTAATAAATAAATATGTACAAAAGCTAGAAGCCAAAAATCATTTAAATGAAAAAGTTAATCTAAAACAGCAAGAAAACAAAAAAGGATGATGGTTGAATAGTTTAGCGTATCACTCTAAGAATATCATGATTTGCTGATGATGGGGAGATCGTAGTTAGAATTTCATTTTTGTGTACTGAGAGTATTTTCACCCTATTGATTTCCCTCTTTCCAACCGGAGAATCAAAGGTATAGTGAAAATGAAGTTTGGTAGCAATACACTTATTCGTTGCATCTGCACTTCAAAGTAGAAGTACGCCTTTGCAATATGGTGCTGGAGAAGACTTGGGAATATCAGGTGGACAGACAGAGGGACAAAAACAAGTCCTAAGAAGAGTGAGTGAGAAGAGAACCAGTTTGGATGTGATTCACCGGTATAAAGCAAACTGGATAGTACATTTCATTAGGAGGAACTGTCTTCTGCACGACATCATAGAAGGAAAGTTTGAGGGAAAGAGGAGCTTAGGAAGAAGAAGGATTAAAATATTGGATTACTTGAAGAAAAGAAAAAAAAAACTCTGGGAGATGATGGAGAAAGCAAAGGATAGGGTGCATTGGCGGCCTAAGTTCACTGATAAAAGTAATTGACATGTCGTAAGACAGAATATATAATAATAATAATAATAATAATAATAATAATGCGTATTATATTTATAGCTCTTTCATAATCCTTTAAGGACCGTTTGCCCCAATGCGATGCGTTGATATTCAAGCCTTCAGGGCAATATGTGGTAGAGTGTTCTTAGACAGACTGTATATCAAATCGTGCCTGGTAGGACCGGTTCCCTGGACGAAGGGGCTTCAAGAACTTTGACAACAATGGATGTTATGAGAGGGGCCAAGAATTCGCAGGCATATCGGCGTCTAAGACGACGGCTATTTAAGTCTTAGGGCCTTTGCCAGCTCTCTTCTGGGTTTCTCCTCCAAAATATTAACCATTACATTCTCCCCACGCCAGTTGTTCCCAAGTTGTGGGTTGAGAGCCTATTTTTTGGCGGGTTATGCGAAAGTTTTTGAAATGTGAAAATTTTGTAACTATTGAAAAATAGACAAACATGAAATAATGGTAGAGTGAAAAAAAAAATTGAAAAAAATTTAAAGCGCATAATATACGGACAGGTGAATCATTTTTCATGTTCGTGTCTGGGACGTAGACGTCAATTACGTCGTCAACAGGAACCGTAAATAAGCACATAATATCAATTAAGTCACCCTTTTTTATGTCACGGCACACAAATCATGGCGTTAAAATTATCAAGGCAATAAAGGCACACATTCAGTTTTTTAAGGAGAGTTGGGCAGGACATGCAGCGCGAATGGAATAATCTAGAACCATGTTTAAGCTATTGACTGGCAAATCCAATGGGAAGAGATTAGCAAGAATACTGAGACGCAGATGGGAGGTTGTGGATTGAGCAGTACAGATAGGTTTTCTTCAAGAGGCAACTATTATCTCTTTATCCAATGGCAGTAATGTAAAGTGTGAACTGTGTTCTGCTTTTCATTGTAAGAGCCAAATAATGTTCTTTCCTTATATATGTTTCTATCTAATTTTCGTGTACCTTCTTCCAAATATAATACAATTACCTCATAAAGTGAAAAGAGGTTTTCTTTATAAAGATATATTATATATTCGTATCCAATATCCATTTCCTGTGTTTGTCCATCATATTATTGCTTTACATGCTCCTATTAGAGTGTCCTACCATTCTTAACAAATTTCCTTTTTCGCCCTTGTGTGTTTCCTTTTCAAGAAAGTTGCGTTGTGAGTTTCAAACTCCCCCCTGCTGAGTTCTGATAGAATGAAACCTAGGATGGGGGATTGGGGGGTAACGATTGATTTTCTTCAAAAGGCAGCCATTACCTTTTTTGTACAATGGCAGCAATGCAAAGTATCACCTGTGTTCTTTTCATTATAAAAGATATGTTGTGTTTGTTCCTTTTATATGTTTCTATCCGCCTTTCCTGTAACTTTATCCAAATATAATAAAGTTACATTTGAAAATTATTATTAATAATCTTTAGGATTTCATATAAATTAAAATCTTATTAAGGTCCAGGGGAAATCCAGGAATGTTAGTTTTAGGTTATTTTATAGTACCAGTTTGTAAGCTTTAAAACAAAATAATATTTGAAAATAAATCCGCTATAGTTTACTTCATACTAACAACATAATTATAATGTAGTATTTACCAGCATAGTTATATTAGCATTCCAGGTTCTCGTAATGGAGCAAATTTAATTCCTTAGTGGTTCTCCAGGATTTTTTAAAACATATGTGTACTTATCTTCTGACATCACTTAGTAATATTCTGTTTTATTATAACAATAAAAAGCTTCTTTTTTGTCCTACCAGAAAACAACATAACACAAAACTGAATTGCCTAGCTCACAAATACCTTATAGATTGGTTTAATATAGTAAGTCGTTTATAACCTTAGTTCTATGTATGAAAAAAAACTACAATTAAATCACCAAAAATCATTTAGATCTGCACCAATATAATGATCAACACACAAAACCAATAGCTCACAGCTGGTGGACAGACTTCGCATGTACTGTACTTTTCAAACAGCTGTTTTTGTCTTTTCAAGGTGGCATTAGTTCATATTTACGGCTGTTACAAGTAGGGGGGGATTCATTGCTGCTAATTTCAGCGAGAATAACTTTATATTTACACGTAGTGCTACGTCTGGCGCTTGTGTTTTGGTTATCAGCAACTTGTACTAATTTAAATTAAAAATAACAGGGAAGGTTTCTAAGAGTAAGATGTGTACCGGTATTTTCCTGGAACTATAAAAACATCCCTTGTTAAAACCAACTCCAGATAATTACTTTTTATTAGTGTATTTTACGTGACTCAGCCTTTAATACAGTGTGTTTATAATAATAATAATAATAATAATAATAATAATAATAATAGTCTTACAATTTAAATACTACACAATGTGTATAACCCCTAACCCCTCCCCTTTTCTGCCCAAATTTACCAAGTTAAATATGACGATACTAATATATTTATTGAATAAACTCAAGCAACAGTCTTATCAGCTAGCTTACGATACCCGAGGAAATTCGTGTTTGAATCCTATTTGGTGACATTTTTAATGATTTGTCTGAATATTCAGACATTTAAAAGTGAGGAGTACAAGTTATTTTTTAACTATCCCTAAAGCTTAAAAAAAAGATCAGCACTATTGTAAAACGTCTAAATAGTTGAGTGAAATTCTTAAACTCAACTACGCATATACCCTACCCCACTTAAAAGCAACGCTCAATTCAAACACAAACGGTTTATTAATACCAAATTCACAAATATGATATATACACTAATTATTTGAATTATTAGTCAAATATTTTACTAGATTCAAAATGAAAATAATATAATATTTATTTATCCCAAACACGTGAAGGATTTATAATAGTTATCAAAAACAGTGGATCCCAACCTTTATTAGCTGACGGCCCCCTTATTAGATAATCAAATTCACACGCCCCTATATTTTGTGCGATTTTTATTAAGAAATCTTAAAAAAGTTCTGTTGTGTAGTCAATTCTTAAGTTTATAAAAAAAAGTTACACTGGCTGCATATTGTTACAAAATTTTTTTGAAAATTAGTTTGATAGTTGTCACGGTTTTGTGCACGGGGCCGCAATAGTAGCTCTGGTTCAGGAAAGAGAGGAGATTTGGGGG
>CABFWB010001751.1:81856-98623 GCA_902151455.1 Timema bartmani | reverse complement strand
AATACAGTAAAACCTTGGATTGCGAGCATAATTTGTTTCGTAAACGTGTTCGTAATACAAAGCACTCGTATATCAAAGTGAATTTCCCCCATAAGAAATAATGGAAACTCAGATGATTCGTCCCACAACCTAAAAATATTTAATCTAAAAATGATTAATACCTTTTTTACTTTCGTTATTTAAATGTAACTGTACTGTAATCAAATTTATTAAATAAATTTAATTGTGGCTGGTGTGAGGTGGACGAGAGAGATGAGAGGAGGAGGTGTGTTATTGTTTAGGACGACTTTCACTGTCACTAACGGAATCACCGCTATATGTTGGATCACTGGAGTATTTTTCTTTTTGTGTGACTTTAACAAAGAACCTATCCAATGACACTGCTCGGCAGATAAAGCGTAACTGCAGTAGTACTACTCGTATTGCAAGATATCGCTCGTTTATCAAGTTAAAATTTATTGAAAATTTTTGCTCGTCTTACAAAACACTCGCAGACCAAGTTACTCGCAATCCAAGGTTTTACTGTATATTAAAATAAACAAAATATCAAATCTTAGCCCATTTTTAACGTTATTTCCTAGTTATTGTTCCATGAACACCCTCCCCCCTCCCCCGAAAGTGTTTCACTCCTATAAGGTCTATGACAATCATAAACTGCAGATTTTTTACGTCAAAAGCTATAACAATAAAATGGAGCGATGACAGTGCTAACTTATATCACGGCAAACTATGCAAATAGAAGGCTTCAAATATCAACATTTACACGCTTTGTAGTGGGAGTGGCATAGGATTGATGCAAAGCTGAGAGGGTCATGGCTATTTTGTTTGTTTCTAACTTGATCGTAAGTCATGTTTTCCAAGGTTTTTTTTTTTCATAGTCAAAGTCTGTTTTACTTTAACTATCCTTTGAGACGAACCTTTATGTAAAAAATACATCATGTTTAGTTACAATACTACGTAAATCTTCTGAACGAATTAACACCCTAGTTAGAGGACTTACTATACCCATAATGCAACTCAATTATTACTGCAACTCACCAATAGGGTAAAGAAAGTGTAGGTCAGGATACATGTTTTCCCAGTGACGGACCGGTGAATGAATCTGGGTCTTCAGGAAATCCATAGGGCAGGTCATCGCAAGGTGTCTCTTAAGGGAATGTCTTCTGAAGGTGCGTCCTCGAGTCTTTAAGGTCGGTGGTAGGGATTGCTGATCAAACTCAGGAATAGGAGTGTTCCTAGAAGAATGGTCCACTGATTTACGGGCCGGATGGAGTCTTCAGCCGTGGTCTTAACTTGCCGGCCAACCTCACGCGTTTGATTTCATTTGTTCACTCGCTCTTCCGGACGAGGAAAAGAATACTGACTGTACTTATCGTCGGTTGTACACCATAGTGCCATAGTTTGGTGACGATCGCGATTGTTTCCTTACTAGAAACATTCCTCGCTTAGTGTGTTGAATGGCGGAGCGCTATTTCAACATGGGACCACAAACCCTTGATATTACTCTAGAGAAGAAATCAACACTGGGTGTTTTCAATTTTTTTTTGGTGATGCCGTCTATCTCTCTGTCTGCTTGTCTATCTCTCTGTCTGCTTGTCTATGTGTCTGGATCTTGGCCTGGATTCGAAACCATTTTACCGATCTGGCTAAAACGTGATATCTAGAGTTTTCATAAGGTCCCCTTAAGGGGATTTTGGAATCATATATCAAACCCTAAAATTAAACGTAGTTCGTATAAGGACAAAAAAAGGAAAAAATCGATTGTCTCTTAAGCCGCTCTAACTATTTTGATTACATTTTGTATTCAGGTATTGTTTAACATTACAAACAAAATGTAAAATTCTCGTTTTTTCATAAAAATGACTTTTGGGTACTATATATCAGCGTAAATTTCCAAATTTGATATTATCTCCTTAACTTTTTGATATACGAAACAACTTATCGTTGTAAAGTTGTAGAACTATTAAATATAAAAATCATTTACTTGAAATATATTTATATAAATACAATACTTTTGAGCTATAAGCCAATATATGTATGTATATTTATTTATCAAGAGGTCTGAAATGTGAAATTGATTTTTATGTTCTTTGGTGGACAGAGATGTTCCTCTTTCTCATTGTTTATGTAACATAGTATAATATTTCACTAACGATGTTTGGTAAAGTGTTTCTGCTGCAATGTATATTATCTATTCTCCCAAATCTTACAAGTTCTTAGTAAATGTCTTCATTTTAAGATAAAAGAGAAAGTTGGTTGGTCATCTCTGCCATAAGTTAGTGTCACATGATTAAAGGTATAATTCTATTGAGTGAATAGTGAGCTAAGAATGTACAGTTTTAGTCACGTCTTTATTTTGAAAAGCTATTTCACTCATAATATATTTGTTTTCAAACATTTTATTAAGTATCGTTCTTTAATAAGAGTTCACCACTTACAGCCTAAAATGTTAGTTGCATCACATTTATATAATTTTAATTAATTATTAAAAATATATTAATACTATTAAAAACATAAACACCAGCGCTGGTGAGCATCAGGTCTTAATGTTATACTCAAGTAGTATTTGTACTGTAAGTAGTAAACTCTAACGTAATTATTATTATATTATTAATAGTAATATCAACTGCTATAATGAATCCTTTTTCTTCCTGACTTACTGCTGAAATAGCTGCTCTATGCTCTAGTTTATTCTTTTACTTGAGTAACTGCAGGAGTTTATTTTTTAATTTGATTTGATTCAGCTTTAATTAGAATATATATTAGTATTATTATGTTATTGATTTCTATTATAACAATATTTATATCAGTTATAGGTGCTAATTATGAATATGACTCAAACAATTATTGCTTTATCTACTTTAAGACAATTAGGGTTAATAATAAGTATCTTATCAATAGGCTACGATAAATTAGCTCTAATACTTTGGTTGGTTTGCTATTAAGGGTAAAGTTTAGCGTTCGAATCCCAGCTGGGTGTACAGAGGGTGATTTTTCCTCCCTTCATGTAATTTAAGGTATATTTTATCTTAATTATACTTTTCTAACCCATAGTTCATTAGCATAGTTTGATAATATATTAACTATAATAATCTAATCGCCATACCAAGTTGCAAATTCACCTGAGTTAGCTATCATTCCTGATTGTCCAAATGAAAATCCAAATTTCTAAGCATATTGATGTTTAGAACATACAGTTGTTAAAGAAAATTTTTGTTTATCAACAAAATGAGTTGCAAAAAAAAAATACATTTGACGTAGTTAAAAATAACACTTGTTCATTGTTGAGCTACTGAGATTGTTTATCTTATAGTGGATCAGTTAATGCTAAGCTTTCAACTTACACTCTTTGCTATGGAATTCTAGCCTTGCGAAATTTATTTCATTCGTCACCGTGTCAGTCAAACATAAACATTTACCTTTTTCCAAAGCTAGGTTTACATTTTAGTGGGCTTTTTCCTGTCATGTAAATAAGGTAGTTAAGGTGTGGCAGAAGGGAGCGTGAGTAATTTTACAGTTTTTATAGCATTACATATTGTTGGCCAAAATAGATAAAATATTTCTCCAGTAGCAACGTAGAGTTTAGTTTTCTGCACATGCTAATATCAACAGATCTTGAATATCTGCAAAGGGTGTACTGAAATTTGGTCAAAATATTTTCTCCTTATTTAAAAAGTTTTGACAAAATTCCAGCACACCCTTGACAGATATTCAAGATCTGTTGAGATTAGCATTTGCTGAAAAATAAACTCTATGTTGCTATTGAAGCAATATTTGATTTATTCTGGCCAAAAAGTTTATATTCTATAAAAATTGTAAAAATACTTGTGCTCCCTTCTGCCGCACTTTAACTAAAAATATTATTCATCAAATAAATAAATGTTTCAGCAAATTATGATTTGAATCTAGATGGAATTTTTAATATTGAACCTTTCACTAACATGTTAATTCAAATATATGAACACCTGCCTCAGTGGCCGCATGCTTTAAGGCGTCACTCTCATGTTATACTAAACTTCCGATGACAAGGAGGTTGGGGTTCAAATCCCGGTCGGATGTACTAGGGTTAATTTTTCCTAAATGGTTTTCCACTCTCCCTCCACCCAAATATGGGTACACTACCTCTAAATTAAACCTTATTCATCCCTAACTATTAGAGTAATTAGTAAATATGCGTACATCCTGAACGGGTCGTAAGACGCGATGCTAAAAAAATCTATATATTTGCTCGTTATTATAGTGTCTTGGCATCTCGGGCTTTGAATAAGTTAGAGTACACTACTTGCCCTCTAACACTTATGTACTAAATACTTTTTTGGTTTTAGTCATTAGGAATGTTATATTTATAGGACGTTTACATGCACTTACTTGGAGAGAGAATTGAAAACAATTTTGAAAAAAATGACACCCTTAAGACACCCGACCGATATTTGAACCTCGATATCCCCTTCATCGGCAGTATAGTCTACTGCGAGAGAAGCACCTCAGACCATGCGACCAACAAAGCGAATCATTCCAGCTTGTTAAGAATATAAAATGTTTTATATATAATCCGTGGTTCGAATATATAACCAACAGCTAGTCCCGTTATGTCATTAAACTGTACGGTAACAAGTTTTGTTGTTCTAGTAATTAAATGATGAGGAAGCATTCTTTTGATTCTGGTGCAACATTGACACAAGTTCAATCTACAGCTGTCACACTAACCGCTTCGGTCGCCGCGTGATCTAAGGCAGTGGTTCCCAAACTTTCGAGACCCGCGAACCCCCTTCACTAACATCTGAGTTGATATATATCCATAGCCACACCTTTAATTGTATACCTAATTTTAATAAAATGGGTTTATTAATTGCAATCAAAAGGTTTAATACTTTTAAATTAACCTACTATGGAACTGTGGAATACACCACCAAAAATAATGCAAGAATATTGAAACAACGTAAGTATAAATTCAAATAATTATACATTTATTTAAAAAATTAAGTGAAATTAAATAAGCAAAATAGTAACATTTTCTTATCTTTATTGTCATAATATTATCACATTTCACTTTTTTAAAGTGGTACTGGAAATTGCTGCTTTGATATAACTGAAATCCCTTCCTGTAATCACAAAATCCCATGCCGATTTAAGTTTCAAAAACTGTTTACGTGTTTTAACATCTACCCACATCTTCGCGGGACTTAGTGAGAAGAATGAGCTTGATTTGGATGGCACAAAGCTTTAAAGTCAAGAACCACAGACGATAAATAAAGTTTCAAATCACTTTCAGCATTAAGCCTGTTTCTGTTGTGGAAAGTGAAACACATTATTTATGGGGGTGTAGAAAAAGTAAGCGTAGTTTTATGAATAGATAATGGACAAAAACCTTCCTAAGTTTATATAATATAATCTTGTAAATGTGCCTCACAAAATTTCACAAATGTTCGTTAAAAATCCGCCACTACGGAAATATTTTGGCGGATCCCTTGGAAGATTTGTTTGGGAACCAATGATATAAGGTGTTACTCTTGCAATAGATTAGACTGCCGATAACGAGGAGATCAAGGTTCGAATCTCGGTTGGGTTTACTGAGTTTTTTTTTTTTACAAAATGGTTTTCCACTCCCTCCACGTAAATGCGGGTACATATTCTCTAAATATAACATTCCTAATCCCTAAAACCATTAGCGTAATCAGTACTTAAGCTTATAACCCAAACGGATAGTAAGATGCAGTAATAAAAAATTAAACAATCTGTCACACTACTCTGGGATTATCAAATAAATACAAACACTTTTATTTTATTATTGTTGTCGACAATGATACTATTTGGTGTTTTTTTTAAGCACCGAGTCTTACTATATGTTCAGTTTGAACGTTTATGTTTCAATTATGCTAATGGTTTTAGGGATTAAGAAGATTACATTTAGAGGAAGTGTACCCGCATTTGTGTGAAGGGAGAGTGGAAAACCATTTAAGATAAAACTCAGTTCAACCGGCCGAGATTAAAGCCTCAATCTCCCCGTCATTTGCAGTCTAATTTAACACCAGTGTAGCGCGTTAGAAAATGCAGGCACTGAAACAAGTACTAGGCCATTTGTTAAAATGTGTGAGAAAAGAGATATATTGAGCTTAGTCTAAAGTTACGCTACGCTATCAAACACGCGCGCACACACACATTCCAGAAAGTGTCATCACGTGTGTATTTATATATATATATATCACGTAAATATAAATCTAACACATGTGTTTTGGAGTCATTATGCAAGATAAGATGTCAGGTGATCATTATACACATCACAACAGTTGAAATGTGGAAGGATAAGGGATTGGAGTAGTAGATTTAATATCCATTGGTGTAATTTTCTTCAGACGCTTAAGTGAGTGTATGACCAAAAAAGAACACTTCTTACATTATCTCACTGATATTATATTGCATGTAATTATAAGCAATTTCTGAAAGCTTAACAAATCAAATTGAAGAGATGAACATAAATCTTAGAATCTCTCATTTGACGCATTTTTACCTTTACTTGTTTGTGCCGTCTGGGCTTTTATTACATTAAATGGAGTTACACAACATATAACTCGTACTTGAATCAACTTGTTGAACATTTTCTTGTTCGGAAGCATCTTTAAAATCCTTGACGTGCAACTAAAAACAAATTCGATGATGCTGCTCTTAGTGTATTTATTTATACGGAATTGATTTCAAATTAATTATTACAGTTATTTCTTGTCTAAGGAGGGGTGGGGGTTCCAGCAAACATCCGATCCCCATCCCTTCCCCCAAACTGAAGGGTGACTTATGGTTCTTGGTGATCAGGTTAAGTCAGGTTAGGTTGGGATTGTGATGAGTAATCCTGTCCAGCACTTTGGAAACAGAAATATCTAAAATTTGGCAATTTAAAATTGGGGCTCCAGGAAATGGGGAACCTTTAGTTAAAATATATATATTATGCATATAATATATACATATACATCCTCCATTTCCGGGAGCCCCAATTTGAAATTGCAAAATTTTAGATATTTATGGTTATATGGGGCGATTCCTCTAACTTCTTTAAAAGCAAAATTTTAAGTTTCCAATTCCAGGGGTTGGGGAGATACGCTGATGAGTGAGTGAATGGATTTTCCCTTAGATAAATAGATAGATAGATAGATAGATAGAGACATTTACTAGAAACTCACAAGGTTTGTGAAACGAATAAATAATATGCATTGTTGCAGAAACACATCAAAAAGCATGGTTGATATAACATACATTGTTACAGAAACAATGAGAAAAAAATATATATCCACCAAAGAGGATAACAATCAAATTTATTTCAAAGACATGAATACAAAAAACATAAATTTGCTTAGAGCTCATAATCTATTGGTTTTATAAATATATATTTCAAATAATATATTTTTAATTTAAATAGTACTACAACTTAACAATTATAAGATATTTCTTACAAATAGTTGAGGAAATATGATTAAAATACAAAATTTCCCTTAAGGCATTTTCATGGGAAGATGAGTGTTGCCATTTTGTTCATAATGATAAACAGTACATAGGTACAAAGTTCAATCAAAGTCTTAGTGCTAATTCCAAGAAAAATTATTTTTTTCTCTGTTTGCCTTTCTGTAAACCTATAATTATATAATCACCTCGGAGGAACCTTTATATAATGTTTGAGCCAGATCGGTAGAATGGTTTGGCTCTAGGCTGAGACAAACAGACTTACGGCATTGCGAAAACCACTTTTTCGGTTTTAGGGGGTCATGAATCGTCAATATTTATTAAAATCTCTAGTTAGGTTTTTTTAACAATCAAAATAATTCTCTCTTCAACGGGTCGGTAGAAAATAAAAATAGTTAAAAACAAATTGTTTATTTATGAATACTATATCTAGATGGAGTAATCCTCACTTAAAGCATAAATAATAGCTGTGGATATTTAATTCTTAATATGCAATCCCGTACAATTATAATAATTGTACAAATGGCAGCAATAAGCCAACTACCTATTCGAGGATGGCTGCGTTATCTGATAGCTCGTGATATTAATATAATCACTTGTAGCCGACGATTTCCGCACGTCCATCATAGGCTCTGCCTTAAAATATGAGTGAAGAATGACCCTGGACACGGGACGAATCCTGGATAGCTCAGTGGTTAGAGCACTGGCGTGCAAAGCCAAAGGTCCTGAGTCCGATTCCCGTGGCCAGGTGTCAATTTTCAGAAAATTGTTTATTGTTAAAGATTTTACTGCCTAAGTTTACAGCTGCTTATCATGTGTTCTTGAGGATTATTTTGGTTTGGCGAATGGATACATGAAGGTAGACCTGGTAACTTTTGCTAGTTGTTCTTACCACCACTCTTACGCTAAATAGACCATTTATGTGAGTCCTGGAGTGTGATATTGAGGATTGTTTATCCTAAATGAATTTATAAGTTCACGCCATGAAAATTCGAGTGCATTTGATCTGGATTCTAACTTCCTCACCCCCACCTCAGAAGTGGGATTAAATGCGGATAGCCCGTACGTTTATTAAGACGTGGTATAAATAGTGTATATTTAAGCGACCTATAAAAAAATGTGAAAATATTCGTTCAATCAAAATTACTTAAAGCTATTTGAATATTTAAGCTATAATTTAAGATATGAGCAAGTGTCCATAGATTTCAAAGAATGAGCTGCAATTTATTTTTAACAACGCCCTATTACTTCCCGTTTGACCACTTGTTGATTTACCTTCACATTCTTTCTTTCTTTATCGAAACAGGTCCTACGTCTTGTAGCAAGGACATTCGAGCTGAAAATCACCCAACTTGATTAGAAACCCTATTGTGTAAGGTCTAGTTTACATTTGTAATGATCTGTAAAATTATGTAAGGCTATGCCAAGGATGAGCTTCGGGAATATAATCCCAAACTCACCTGCACAGGTAGTCACGCGGAAAATGCATCTAGATCACCTAATCTGGTTTTCCAGTGACAGGAAGGCTGGGACTCGATTCTTGACGAGCTGTTTTGAAAGATGATTTTTCCCTCAATGGTTTCCCATTCTTCCTCCATGCAAATGTGGGTAATCTTAATCTAAAATTTGACTTTCCTCACCCCTGCCTAATTAGTTTTTTATTTAGCACCGCATCTTACAACCCTTTCGGGCTGGACGCTTAATCATTAATTATGCTAAGGGGCTAGGAATTGGGAAAGTTTAATATAGAGGAAGTGAACCCGCATTTGAGTGGAGGAAGAATGGAAAACCATTTAAGAAAAACCACCCCAGTTCACCCGAGTGAGATTTGAACCTCGATCTCCCCGTCCTCGTCAGTCTAACTCAAAACGAAACTAGCGCGTTAGCTAACTAACCCACCGAAGCGGTTATTATTTGTATAACTAACCTTGAATATTCCGGAAGGATAGTAAAAAAATATCACCAGTGTTTACACAGATGTAGATTCCAGCACCGGTGTTTACGAAATCTAAGGTGTTAGATTGTCAATATACAAGATTTCCAGTGAGTGGGATAGCCAGAATCAAGTCTTGGTCAGATGCACTGGCAGGAAGTATCATCCATTCCATCCTCAGTTGAATGAAACTGCACTTTAGTCTAACCAAACCTTCCCACTGCTACACCTCAGATCAAGCTTTTACCCACTTCGGTGTCCGAGTGGTCAAGCCATAATTCTCGCACTAGCCTGAACAGCCAATGACGAGGAGGTTCGGGTGCAAATCCCAGTCAGGTGTATTGACGGTGTTTTTTACTAAGTGGTATTCCAGTCCCATTCTACTCCCATGAAAATGCAGTTACACTCAAGGCCGTAGCCAACCATTAATTTCAGGGGGGAGGGGGGAGTTGGTGTGCACATCCCCCAATTGCTGGAGGCCAGGAGATATCTATATATTTAAACACCTCTAGAAGCTCTCTAAAGTGTTTTTATAGTAACATACTCCCCTAACTGCTGAAGGCAAGGAAAAATTCTGAATATTAAATACCTCTATACGCTATCTGAAGTGTATTTTATGGCAACATAACCCCCTAATGGCCGAAGCCTGGGAAAAATTCGAAACATTAAAAACCTCTATTTTTATTATTTGCACCGCGTCTTACTAACCGTTCGGGTTATACGTGCTTACGCTAATGTGCAATGGTAGGGTGATTGTGAGATGAAATGGAGGATCTACAGTTTAACGTGGGATCCGAACCACGGTGGAGGTCTGGCATTCCACGCATTCACAATTTGTGATTAATGCACGTCTTGTCAGAGGTGAAGGAAGGGTTTGGCAATCAGATAAATCTGTGCCAGGACCGAGGATTGAACCCCGGACCCCCAGCACAGAAGTCTTACACCTTACACCTAAGCACCTCTAGAAGCTCTCTGAAGTACTTTTTATGGTAGCACAGCCCCCTAATTTGTACTTGTATCTTAATTTTGATATTGTTTGAACCATAAATAAAACCATATATATTTTGTTTATAAGATTTTGGGGGTGGGAGGAGTTTAACCCCTACCCACCCCTTGACTACGGCCTTGGTTACACTTTCTCCCAATTCAAATCTATTCATCCCTAGAACGCTAGTGTAGCTATTAGTTAGTACAACTGCGATAATCTTGAACGGGTAGTAGGATGTCACGCTAAAAATAACTAACTTGATTGAACATTATGAAAAAAACATAAAAGTTAAGGTAATACACCAGGATACTTGCTACGTTCAGAAAGAGCACAGGCCAAATTTATGTACCTGTTTTGTTTGTAGTATCTGAGACCCATATGGCAACACCGCAAGTTTCGTGAGTTTCGTGAATTAGACAGTTATCAAACTAACATAACCTAGCCTAACCTAGCCTAGTCTAGCCACTATTTTAAAAAGTGCGAATAAAGTAAGAGTAGGAGTTTTATTATTTTATTGTAATTATTGTAAATAGTAACATAGCTGTTTAAAATACATGTTTTGCCATTTTTACACGTTATGCAGTTTTTTTTACCTGTGCGCTTTTGATACAAGGTATATGGGCACTTTTGATACCCGGTATAGGTGAGCTTTTGATACAAGGTCTAGGTATGTTTTTGATACAAGGTATAGGTGCGCTTTTGATACAAGGTCTAGGTGTGTTTTTGATACAAGGTATAGGTGCGCTTTTGATACAAGGTCTAGGTGTGTTTTTGATACAAGGTATAGGTGCGCTTTTGATACAAGGTCTAGGTGTGTTTTTGATACAAGGTATAGGTGCGCTTTTGATACAAGGTCTAGGTATGTTTTTGATACAAGGTATAGGTGCGTTTTTGATACAAGGTCTAGGTGTGTTTTTGATACAAGGTATAGGTGCGCTTTTGATACAAGGTATATGTGCACTTTTGATACAAAGTATATGTGCACTTTTGATATAAGGTAAAGGTGAGTTTTTGCTACAAGATCTAAGTGCGCTTTTGATACAAGGTATAGGTGCGCTTTTGATACAAGGTCTATGTGTGTTTTTGATCCATCTCTTTGTGTGCTTTTGATGTGAGGTTTTCCCCTCTGGTGTGTTTTTGCTTATCTCCGCAGCATATCATGCGGGAAGTGGGTTGGGGTGGGGGGGATTGATGGTGCCTATAAGGGGGAGGGGCCCGATAGACAGAGCGCCACCGGCGGACTGATTCCAGATGATCTGGACGACAATATTGACAAGACGAAGTAAACAGGTTTTGCTAGGCAATCCAATTAGTAAATGTCTTGGAATGTGGTCTTGGTTGTTTTATTAAGATATACATTCCTAGGGCAGGTTTGTTTGTAAATTCTGGTTTTAATATAATCTATAATTATAGTGAATGTAGATTTAATACCCCAATTAAATAAATATAGCCAATACTGATTGTAGGGCGCTTTATGATAAAATAAAAGAATAACGAAAATTTAAAAACAAACTGATACACTCAATAGATTATCATCTAGTTTCTTGGGCTGTGGGAATTACTATGGGGTGTTAGAATGTTAAGAATAAAACTGTTATAGCTTCATTAGTAGGACTACTTTTTTTTCTGAAGTTTCAGTTCAGAAAATCCTCTGATGATGACGTCTGCTGTTAATATATTTTATTATATAGTTTTGATATCGGCTATTTGTATTTAAATAAACAAAATAATCCATAATTTACATTTAAAGAACCAAGTACTCAATTTCATGAAAATATTTAGCTTCATTTTATTTCGCGTGATTATTATACATTTAAAAATGATACACTGAACTTTAAATATGTTTTAATGGAATAAATTAAAATTCGTTTAGACACGTCCGGCGAAATTTATGTGTCTTAGTAATTGTTGGTTAAATTGGGACTTCCCACTTCACAGTGACGAAGTCTGTTTTATAATTAAGCTAATGTTAAAGTCGTGTGTTTATAAAGTGCACGATTAATACCACAAATAGATAGATAAATAAATTTCAATGCCGAGCGCAAACTAACCAAATTAAATTGCAAGTTTTTTAGCATCTTACTACCTGATCAGGCAATACTCATATATATTAATTACACTAATGTGTTAAGGGTGAGTAAGGTTAAATTCAAAGGAAGTGTAGCCTCATTTGCGTGGAACGAGAGTGGAAAACCATTTAGGAGGAACCACCCTCGTTACACCCGACCGGGATTAAAACCCATCGTCGGCAGTCTAGTCTATTGTGAGAGTGACGCCCTATTATATGCGGCCAGTTAAACAAAGGAGAGTAATAACTTCCAGATGGATATAATATGAACAGGTAGTAAAACGCGGTGCTTAGAAAAGAAACTTCCTGGCCCTTCTAATGATGTCATATTTAGTACTGGTTTTGCTCACCTGTAGCGTGGTTGACCGCAAATCTAGGAGTCCTTGATACTATCCCAGGTAGCATGGAGCAACAAGAGATTTACTTTTTATGTTAAGGCTCATCTTGGTATCGGATTAATAAATAGCTAGTGCCAAAAAACTGGATATGTAGTCTTAGCTAGTTACATACTCTGTGGCATTAGGAACTCGCAAGTTTACTGCCTCACAAAAAAAAATCTACTGTTATTATTAATTAAGACCGTGCATCAGATGCTAATCAACTCTGTGATACAGTCGGCTGGAAATCATAAATTTACACGAACACTACTGCACATGGATCATGTCTGATTAAACATTAAATGAGATAAAGAATTTAAAGAATTTCCAAATACTGTATGAATATAGTTGAAATATTAAGTGATATTTGGATAAAAATCGCATTGAAAAGGCGTGTTTTGATCATTTTAGGATGTATTCACAGCTAATCATTGTGCACAAATCTTCATTCTGTCTTAATAGGGACATACTGTAGCTATTAACAAGAAACTTTGTCGCTTTGTCCCCCATCGTCACTGCGGAAAATATCTAATAATCATTCAAATACGAATGCACTGCACACATTTCTGTCATATCGTAGGTGTTTTCTTTTCCCTTTTACTTCCATACCTTGCGCGAGCCGGGAGCTGAGTAGGGCCTGCTATGATGAACGCTCTTAATCTTGAAAGAGGTCTTTATACTTCCCAAAACCGACATGTTTCTGTTTGAGTTTAAAGGAAGTCAACCATTATCTCTCGGTTTAAAACTAGTAAACTATAAGTACTGTCCTAGTTTAAGTTGGGTTGTTAAGTCATGTGCTGAAAAATCATAATGTTTACAAAGTAAAAATTAAATACAAAATATTCAAATCAATAAAGTTAAAATAAAATAAACAAAACCTGTTTTCCATAGAAGAGTTGTTGAAAAATTATTCTACAAAAGCCACTGTAAGAAATAAGAAGCAATTAGAGATAGTTGTTGAAGGTCACTGCAAGTAATTGTAGTATTTTCCTTGTCTAGGTCAGTCATGAATATTGAGAAGCCAGAATTTGCTTGTTTACAAATAGTGTTTTTTATGTTTATTCGTAAAGAATATCTATCAACTTGTCTGTATGGGTTTACAAGTGTCTTTATTTGTTTAAGATATCCATGGATTTCATTAATTATATTTTTAAATAAGAGCTTACTTACCTTGATTAACTAACTAATGCACACTTGTAACTTATGTTAGAGAATACAAATACATCTTTTTGTGGTTAGTATGAATAACATTTTATTTTTATTACTATTGACCAAGCGTGTGAGGTTCCGGTTTTACATGACCATTTGACATTTCATGTATGTCCTTCAGGCAAGATCTCTTCTCTTAGCACCGTGTCTTACTATCTGATCAGGTAACTAATTATGATAATGTGTTAGGGGCAATAGAGGATGAATTTAGAGGAAGTGTACCTGCATTTGCGTGGAGGAAAAGTATGAAACCATTTTGGAAAAACCACCCTCTGTACACCCAATCAGGATTCAAACCTCTATCTCCCAGTCATCGGTAGTCTAATCTATTGCAAGATTGAAGCCCTATCCCACGCAAACACCGAAACCGGTCTAGATTTTGTTCCATTATAACTGTCAAATGGAAGGACTAATTTTATTTAGATTTGGCAGAAACATTCTTTGAACCTAGGTCACAGACGAATAATATACCTTGACACTCAACCTCCAGGTTAGAATGGTTGCGCTCCTTTTAGCAGCTTGAGTCCTTCAACACTAGGATCGCTGCGGTTAGTCCTATCATCACCCAGCAGTGACACTAGCCAAGCCCAGTGTTGAAGGACTAAAGCTGGCAAAAGGAGCGCATTGAAACCCCCATAAGGTTGAGTATCTTTTTCTTACTTGTCTGTGACCTGGGTCAAATGATTTAGGTACATATTTTTTTTTTCAGTAAGGTTATCCGTTAGAATATGGCAGCTACTCAAAGGGTTTTTCGTTTTGTAGTTCTTCTAAAGTGATTTAAATTTAAAATCTTATACAATCAATCGAGCAACTCAAGCGGGATTACCTTTTAAATGTTGACATATTTTTTGGGACAGGTGTCTTAAACCATGTGAACAGTGGTTATTCCATATTTATTTAATGTAATATTAAATTTATTACTAATTGTTTTTTCTGTCTAACTTAATCACCTAAGAAAATAAATGGTACGGTGAACCACACCGTATTTACCTCTCTTTTGATTAAAACTAGATAAACTTACTAAAACTAGTAAAATTTATTAAAAGGATTAATATACATTGTTGCATAAAAATTTCAACAAATAACATTGATGAAATAAAAATATTGAGAAAAGACTAACATCTCGGTCCACCAAAATACATCACAATTTCAAATTTTAAAGATCCGAATAATTTATAAATTATTACTTAAAGCTAAATAACTTGGTTTTATAAAAATATATGTCAGGTAAAAGATTTTTATTATTAAAGGTGAAATAACTTTACAAAGATAAGTTATTTTGTATCTCAAATAATTGAGGAGATATGATTAAAATTCGAAACTTCTGCTAATATAAAGAGAACCTTATGTAAACTCTAGACATAAAGTTTTATGCCGATCATTAAAATGGTGTTGGCTCTAGAAAGAGATACAGACAGACAGATGGCATCGTGAAAACAACTTTTTCGGTCTAATGGTGTCATGAAACGTCTACATTTATCATAATCTTAATTTTTTTTACGATCACAATATATCACTCTCCAAGGAGTCGAGAGAAAGTAAATATCGACTTTAAAACCAAGAATAAATTATAGGAGACATTTCAATTTGAGATTCAAAGAGAAATCTTAAAACTCTAAAACGATAAGAGCATGGAGTGAGATCTACTGTTCACAGAACTACTAGTAAGACTGTAGTAACGATAATAGCATGGAGGGAGCTAGGTCTACTGTTCACAGAACTACTAGTAAGACTGTAGTTACAATAATAACATGGAGGGAGTGAGGTTAATTTTCACATAACTATTAGTAAGGCTGTATTAACGATGATAACATGGAGGGAGGTCTACTGTTTCACAGAACTACTAGTAAGACTGTAGTAACGATAATAACATGGAGGGAGTGAGGTCTAATGTTCACAGAACTACTAGTAAGTCTGTAGTAAAGATAATAACATGGAGGGAGGGAGGTCTACCGTTCACAGAACTACTAGTAAGACTGTAGTAACGATAATAAGATGGAGTGAGGTCTACTGTTCACAGAACTAGTATTAAAGTGTTATTTTTTATGTATTGATATAATCTATTAAAATTAATACATGCATGTGAAAGAAGATCAAGTATATTTTTCAATCAGACATGTCCACTCGCAATAAATTTGGAGAGAACGTGTAGTCCTATATAAACCTAATCATATTATGTTTTGCCCGGGTTCAATAAATTAATCGGAATAACTCATTAAACGCAATTATTTGTTGTGTCCATGATACGAGAACCCAAGACAAGAAGTTTGTAACGGTTACACGAGGACGGAGGTTTTGGAACTTGAGTCACAGCCAGGTGTAACGTAATGTTTTTTTTTCTAATAAATCCCCACCAAATAACGTAGGTTTAACTTCATTGTTTTCTCTTCATTCAGGGTATTTAACTTTTAATTACACTATTGCGCAGGTATGGGGAAGGTGAAATTGTGATGGAATGAATCATGATTTAAGTGGAGGGAGAGTAGGAAATAATTTAGTAAAACACCCTATTTACACCTGGTCAGGGTTAGAACGCTGATCTTTACATCCCAGACAAAGTATACAAGTTGAACTTACCATTTAGTCCTCGTTTTCACTGGTGTTGTTTATCTTCCTCTAAATTCTAGCTACCTCATCTCTACCCCATTAGTGTAAATATGTGAATATCCTGGACGGGTAGTAAGGCGTGGAGCACGGTACCATTATACCTTCCTCATCTCTACCACATTAGTGTAAATATGTG
>CABFWB010001751.1:42724-62455 GCA_902151455.1 Timema bartmani | reverse complement strand
CTCCCCCCCGAAATTATTGGCTGGCCACGGCCTTGATCTTAGTGAATCGAAGGATATCATTAAATAGAGCACCCACAACATATTGTATTGTCGTTAGTATTTTCCTCTTCCCCTGTTTGTTCTGCTACTGCCAGACAGCTCCCCCTAGGTAGGTTATGCCCACTAGGTTTCTGGGCCTGGATTTACTAACGAGTGCAATTCTGCTCCAGCGCAAATCTAGAAATGGCACAACTTTGCACCCAAGATACTCCCAAAGAGTAGCCTTATTATTTGCTTCATTTGCGTATTCACTGGCAAGATTATGGTGACGTCACCATAAACGTTATCAATTGCGTTTTTTTCAACCAATCCTTGTGAAGAATTTACTTTCAAAGTCAAGGCTACTTTTTTAAATCGCTAATGAAAATGACAGGAAACACGAAGACTTCTAAACATTTTACTTATAAACTATTAACACAATTAGAAGCGGCCTCTTTTTGGGTGCTTTACAAAAACCATATTAGTTCATTATTTATCATTTATTAATAGTATTAGTTTAAAGCTTAAGTTTCATTAATAAAACATTTATAGAAACTTTAAAATTAATTTTAAAGCTATACTAACCGCCATATTTAGTGACGAGATGTATTTAGACTTGGTGGAATACAAACCTCTTTGGATCTAGACAAAGATTACACTGTTCGTAGTTTTGTTTTGTAATAATGCGAGAAATGCCATTGCTTTGTTTGAATGTGAAATTTCAACAATAAAAGGTAAGTAATTGCTTTGTTACCACTATCTGAATTGAAAGAAATTTTGTTCTTGGCAGACGTATGTTATTTTAATTTCTTTATTATTATTGGAGTACAGTCAACTAATTATTGTATTTTAAGCCATAACAATAATATGCCACTATTTAAATTTATTGAAGTGACAACCATGATTTTAATAGTTGCTCCTAGGCTACTCTTGAGTGGTGGCAAATAAAAGACACAGCTTTGCTCATAAATTGCGCTTGCATCTTTTTATGATAAGGGATTTGGGCATATCTTTCAAACTTGCACCGGCGCAAATATTTGCTCCCGTTAGTGACTCCAGACCCTGGAGTCAATAAATTCTTCTAGCACATTAACATTTGTCTTCGGATTACTCCTACTGTTCGATTAGTAAACATTATTGCAAGAGATCTGGGCGTGTTCAGTTTCGGGTGTACTGTCCTAGGTTATACTAGTTTTTGATTGATGTTTGATATGTTTGGAAAGTGTATTTTAAATATTCCTGTAACGACCTTGATAGTCAACCTGAGTATTGGTCACTCCTACCTGTAAAAAGTTATTTTATTAATTACGAGTTAGTTCAAACCCACTTCATTAACATAAATAACTGAGATAAAAATTGATACATATTTAATGTATATGAGTCTACATTTCGACATCTATGCACCCACATATTTATATACATACATAATTATATAAATAGATACTCGGATGAAAGGATAACTAGATGGATAGAAAGATAGAAGGATAGACATATAGATATACATATACATGTATAAATAGATAAGTACATAGATAGCTAGCAAATAAATAAATTGATAGATAGAAAGATTGATATATAGAAGGATAGATAAATGTATAGATACGGATATATATGGATAGACACATAGATAAATAGATGAATAGGTCCAGATTATGTGAACATAGATACATAAATGGATAGGTCCGGATTATGTGTAGATAGCAACATAGATAGATAAATGTATGGAAACACATATTATCACCAACACATTTTTATTGGTTCTCCAATAATGGCAATGCTCCACCAGAAAGTAAGGCCGAAGTTTGTTGTTCGAGGTCATCCAAATGCTAAAAGAAATATGAGAATTCCAAACGACCAAGTTGTTGATCAAAGTGGCAGCTGTCCTATAAACTACAAATTCTGATTCATTTTAAATATAGTGGTACACACCCAGTCTAATCCATCTTTGAGGGGCTTAGCAAAATCAATTTCACAGCAGCATCACTATCAAATTATAAACTGTATATCTCAACAAAAAATTGTTTGGACACGAAATGATGGAAACTTAATAGACTTTTAAACTTTGACAAAATATTCAAAAATCAACATTACATTTTTTTTTTAATGCTGTAGTCATCGACAAATATTAATTGTTAAATATGTTTTACACAATTACTCACGATTCGTGTTAATAGTTTTGAACGTCATGTCGATGAAATAAGATGTGAAGACGAGTTGGATGCTGGATGTAAGTGTCAAGATTCGAGCTTACTCTTTCACAAATAATATTTAATAAAAAAAATCAACTAGCAGAGTGCACTCAGATAGCCTCCTTAACAAACACTGAATTAGCGAGAGTATATCATTATTTTATTAAAAACATACAAAGTTCAAATAAGAAAAAAAAGAGTACCATAACCTAATTACATATTCCTATCTATCTAAGCACAGATTGACCTAGACGATAACACGAAGACAAATATTGCTTCAACATGATTTTAAATACATATTCAATTCATCAAGTGCGATTGTAAATAGAAATAGAGGTCATTATTGGAACCAGAGGAGACTGGTATTTTATTTAAGTATATGTGCCTTATTTTATTGCAAATTTTAAATTTTATGTAACTTGATTTATTTTGTCAAAATGACTAATCAGAAAAATATGTAATCATTATAATTAGTTATAGACTGTTTATTGTTTAAACTTATGTTATTGGTTCTTTATTTAATGATAAACTAAAATTGTTAAGATTAAAAAAATTAAAATCTTATAAAATATTTTTAAAAAAAATGAGAATGTTGAATAGAAAATTAAAATTTAAAACAAAAAGTGGATATTATTTATTAATTTTGACTTATTTTTTAGATTTTGAAGCATTTTAGTAAGCTAGATTTTTAGAGGATAAAAATTTGCGTATTCTAGTTATTTTATAATGCTTATTTAACCATAATATATTTATTTGTACACACATATTTAAAGAAAGAACAAAAGTGTTTGTCTTCTAAAATGTGTTATATATATAGCGTGATTTTAGTTATATTTCTTTAAATTCGGCAAAACCCAGTGAATAAGATGTTTCCACCTGGTAGATACCTACTATTAAAGCTTTTTTTTACTCGCCCACACCGATGGTCCCACGGCCTAGGACGTCAGAAAGGTAGAGGTTAGAATTTGGGCTGGGTGTCCTGGGCGTGGTTTTCCACATGTTATTTATCACTTGGTTTTATTTAACATCCTTCTCCAAGCTGACGCAAGTGTTTTTCCTGCTATTCTCATCCCAACTAATTATAGTAACATATTAATAAACAATTTTAAATGGGTGTCCTTGTGGTCTTGGTATAAGGTGTCAAACTTCTGTGTTGGTGGTCCGGAGTTCAATCCTAGGTCCCGGCACAGATTTATCTGATTGCCAAACCCTTCCTTCACCTCTGACAAGACGTGTATTAATCACAACTTGTGAATGTGTGGAGTGCCAGGCCTCCACCGTGGTTCGGATCCCACGTTAAACTGTAGGTCCTCCATTTCGTCTCACAATCACCCTACCATTGCACATTAGCGTAAGTGCGTATAACCCGAACGGGTAGTAAGATGCGGTGCTATTAATAATAATAATAGTTTTAAATATAGGGGGAAAATATATCCAGGATTCGCCTCAGATTATTAGTTTGGAGCAGAACGTTTTTAAATTAGTTTAATTTAATTAACATAACCTACAACCCACCTCTGGCACATGGTCTAACGTGGTCTCTTGCAGTAGAATAGACCGACGATGACGCGGATATCTAGGTTCGAATCTCATTCAGGTGTACTGCAGTTTTTTTTGTTTGTTTTTTTGCGAAATGGTTTTCCACTCTTCCCCTAAGTAAATTCGTGTACACTTTCTATCAATATAATCTTATTAATTCCTAATATAATTAGCGTAATTAGCATGTAGGTGTATTGACCGAAAGGGTCACGATGCTAAGAAAAACTCATAAATATGAAACTTGGCAGAAGTACTTGGGACTTTTTTTTTTACGATTACATAATATTACGAGTCAATTGCTGGTTTAAAGATTGTGTGTTTTAAGCCGATTGTGATGCTAAGAGGGTTCTCAAGAACGGTTCTATTTCTATTTGTGTTGTTAAATAGAGCATATTTATTTACCACAAAAAAAGATTTTTCAATCTTAAGTCAAAATAAATCTCACACTACTAATTTCACAAGGAAAATTGTAACTGTTACCAAAGAAGTTTTTTTTAATAATTCAGATTTTTTTTACCACTGCCTTATACTACCCGTTCAGGCTGTTCACATGTGTACTAATTACTGTATGTTTGGGATGGGAGATTATGAATTTAGAAGAAGTGTACCCACACTTGCGGGGAGAGAGGGTAGAAAACCACTCAGGAATTTACACTTTTAGAAAACCCGACTGGGATTTGAAACCCTATCTCCCAGTCATCAGCAGTCCGGTCTATTGTCGATCACTGAAGTGGGTAAATATCTAGAACTAAACTTTTTTAATTGTGTGCGCCTACATCTGTTGAAGGAAATAACCAATGTGTGAACTACATAATCTCTTGGCCTAGATTAAGGGTCAACGCTAATCATCTCCAAATAGTAAAAAAAAAGCAATGTAAACAATATATTAAGCTGTCCAAAAGGAGCAATATTTTCAAAATTGTCATAATTCTTTTTTTTTTCATTTATTTGAGGTATTAATGTGTACTTTCTGAACCAATTGTTTATATCAGCACATGATTTAGTATGAAATTAACTTAAATCTAGAACAGACACAACATCCAGCCCTACAACCGTTAATTTATTACTTTAAAAGGGGTAAGCCACATCTCACCAATTGTAAATTAACCTCAGAAGACAAGACACGCTACCGACCTAGCTAAGGTGTCGGGCAATCTATTATTATTATTATTATTATTATTATGATTAGCACCGCGTCTTACTACCCGTTCAGGTTGTACGCACTTACGCTAATGTGTAGTGGCAGGGTGATTGCGAGATAAAATGGAGGACCTACAGTTTAACGTGGAATCCGAACCATGGTAGAGGCCTGGCATTCCTCACATTCACAAGTTGTGATTAATACACGTCTTGTCAGAGGTGAAGGAAGGGTTTGGTAATCAGATAAATCTATGCCGGGACCGAGGATTGAACCCCGGACCCCCAGCACAGAAGTCTGACACCTTACCCCTAGACCGCCAGGTCACCAATCTAAGTTATCAAATGCACCAAATTCTCAAGAATATGTTCAACGCCAGATTTGGGCCAAGAACAATTCAATAAATTGTAGACATGTTTGATGCCAACCTAATGAAGTTCGCCGCTCTTTAAGGACGTTGCCTATTTGGGAGGTAACTACAAGTTAAGATAATAAATTAATATGGGAAATCCTATTTTTTATTGGGCGAGTTTTAAAGATAAAGCATAGAAACAAAAACAATAAATTCGTTTATAATTCTAGAAATGGTCCAACATTTTCACAAAACTCGCTTAATTTATAAGTATTTTTCTTTATTCGTATTTTTACTAAAGCGTTCATTGTTCTGATTATCTGTATTACTCACAAAAATTGACCATTAGGAATCTTCCTGCCAGGATGTAGACTAAATAATTCCGTGAAAGTATCTATCTAGAAAAAGAAACAAAGAAAGGCAACTTTGAATGCAAGTCGATAATTTCCACCTGATTTGGTGTCCACATTGTCTAGGGCGTCACTCACAATAAACTAGACGGGGAGATCGGGGTTTGAATTCCGGTCACGTATTCCGAGGGTGGGTTTTCCAAAGTATTTTTTTCACTCCCTCTACGTAAAAACGACTACACTTACTCTAAAATCAACCTTCCTCATCTCTAAATCATTTACGTAACTATTACATATGCGTGTAAGCTGAAAATGGACCAAGAAGAAAAATTCCAGGTGCGAATAGGTCAAGTGTTTATACTCGTCAGTTGACGAGGGGAAGTGTTATCAGAGTATAATCAAGAGACCTCGCAGGATGAACTACTCAGTTTCTTCCTTATCTATTTCGTATATTGGTGTTTCTAAGTGTGATAATGGCTTATACTGCCTAGGTGCGTCAAGTAAAGATCCAAGGCCGTAACTAGGGAGGTTCAAAACCCCCCGAAATTTTATGAAAAAACACATATACGGCTTTATTTATAGTTCAAACAATATCAAAATTAAGGTACAAGTACAAATTAGGGGGCTGTGTTACCATAAAAAAAAACACTTCAGAGAGCTTCTAGAGGTGTTTAATATTTATAACGGGCATTTGGGGGATGTGCCCACCAAACCCNCCCCCCTTAAAAAAAGATTTAGTCTTTTAAAAAAATATTGTTAGATTTTTCTTTTAACTTAAATTTTAAACAAACGATGTGTTTTAACGTAAACTGAGTATGCTATGTCAGAAGTAGGTAAAAAAAAAAATACTATCTACTGATACAAAGCCTACAGCGAGGAAAAAGGTATTAGTTGAAAAAAAGGGATTTGGAAAACAGAAATAATATATGGGATCCATCTTGTTATTTCTGTTTTCAAAATCCTTTTTTTTAACTTATACAAAGCCTACAGCTAGGAAAAATATATGAGATCCATCTTGGTTTCCGTAGAAGTTATATAGCTCGTTGACACACCATTCATATCAAATATGTTAGAAATAAATTTAACAAAAAAAAACAAATTAATGACCCGCTTCAGTGGACGAATGGTCTAAGGCGTCATTCTAATGTTAGATTGGCCTGCTGATGGGGAGATCAGGGTTTGAATCCTAGTCGGATCAACTTAGGGTGTTTATTTCTAAATTCTGGTATTCTACCTCTAAAATGCTTCCTTCCACATCCCTACCCCATTAGAGTAGTTCTGATAAATACGTATCACCACAAAAGGCAATGATACGCGGTGATGAAAAAAATTAATACAAATATTTACACACATTTAGTAACTACTTTACCTTCGTTTACCCTCAAGGGAAGCAATCTTACCTTTAAAGATATCACTATGGTTTCGTTTATAAGAGAGGATCATGGTGTGATATGTCAAGGTTAGACTGCTATATTTCAGGGTAAATGATTTATACTGTATGCTAGAAATATTACCTTTAATTACACTATGGTATGGTTTAAAAGGCGTAGGGCTGTATGCAAGAATTTGACTAGGTGGATGCTTTGTGGACACTAGCGTGGGTTTGCTTGCGTCATCATAGGTTAAAAGATAGAGCAATAGTGTGCTTGGGACCACACTATCAGCGCACTAAGCATTCACTAACGTTCTTGAATACTGCCCTTAGTTTTAGCTGCTATCTTTCAGGGTAGACAGTGTACATAAGGTTGGATATTATATATTATATTTTATATTATAATATTTTGACCAGTGAAATTAAACATATCTTATTAGTTATAACCCGCCTCGGTGGCGTATTTGGCTAACGCGCTAGTCGTGTTGAGCTCGACCGCTGAAGACGGGGAGAACGAGGTTCGAATCTCGGTCGGGTGAACTGGGGGTGGTTTTTTCCTAAATGGTTTTCCACTCTCCCTCCACGCAAATGCGGGTTCACTTCCTCTAAGTTCAATCCTCCCAATTCCTAATCCATTAGCGTAATTAGTACTTAAGCGTATAACCCGAACGGGTAGTAAGACGCGGTGATAAATATTAGTTATAAATATATGTGATATTTAATCCTAAACAATTTGAAAATGTATATCTTATTACTAATACAGGCATACGACACTTAAGACAAGTTAGGTCCCAGACTACTGTCATAATTTTAAAATCGTCGCAAGTCAAAACTGTAGTTTTTTTTGTTTTGTTTGTTCACTTATTGATATAAGTACTGCAATCGTCATAAAATAACTAACTGTTGTAAGTCGTCAATAGCACATTTGTAACTACAATAAAAACTGTAGGTCTTATATTTGTAAAAAGGTTAGGTACACAAATCACTGAATACTGATGCGAAAGTTAGCGTTATGTCGATAAGATGTCATATCTGTGAAGTTAACACCTCAAGCTTGGGGGCATCAGTTGAAAAAGCGTCGTAAGCCCAAGGGTCGCCAGTCGGGGTATGCCTGAAAATATACTATTATTTTAATCTTAAGCAACTCTGCATGAACACTGTTTTTATTGCTTATACCTAAATGCATTTATTTAAACTTCAACCACTTTTGTATGAAAAACTTTTATTTTTCTAGCACGCATTTTACTACCCATATGGGTTATATATACCCTTGTGTAATAATTCCGCTAATGTGTTAAGGATGAATATAGATTAAGTGTACCTGCATTTGCGTGGAGAAAGTTGGACAATATATAAATATATATATATATATATATATATATATCATATTCCAAAAGTAATGGTCCAAAAAATTAGCGTCCCTTAGCTATCAAGTCAGATTTATAGCCACTAAGATGGTTTTCAAACTGTCAAATGTAAACCAGAAGATTTGTGAAATTAAAAATAAAGTAAAAATTCAATAAGTGTCTTAAGTCCTTATGTCTAACCAGGGATTCCCCTAGCAGACTAGGGTCGCCATTAATTTCCCTCAACCCCCCGCCCTAAAAAAATATTTAAACCCTGATTTTTGTTTAATAGCAGTAATTTGCACCTATACACAAATTTTTAATCGATAAGGTATCAGGATATGCCTTAAAAGATAAATACATGTGATAATGCTAGAAGCCGTGTTTTTATACATATGAAGGTTGATTTCTCCCCAAATATTCTTTAAATTTTCTTTTCCAAAAACTTGATCTGTATAAATATTTAAAGAATTAGGTGGCATGGACCACGTGACTGTCCAAAATTTAGAATTGATAAACTTTTTTTTTTCACACACACACGAACGCAGGCTGTACGCCTGGACACAGCCCCAGCCTGGAAGTGTCGCGAAACACCGGAACTGGATCCCAGTGGAGCCAGCCTCAGACTTGCTCAGGAACATTCGATCCCCGTCGCCACAGACTACCTTCTGGGTCAACCATACCCGGCAGGGGGATCCACTATGCCATCTATGATGCGTCTGTGAACAAGAACTGGAGCGTCGTGATCACCGATGTCCCGTACGATAGCATTAGAACTAGCCAACGCTGGTGAAAATAATATTTATATTATTAGTAAAAAGTAAGTTTTTTGTTTTATTCCATGTGTCTTAATTATTACAAATAAACTTAATACATTTGTTTTTCACAAAGTTTTATTTTTAGGGTGCTCTTGAGATAACGGGAGGTTAATTTATTTTTATAATAAAATGAAATCATTTAAAAATCTATGACAAGGCTATTTTTTAATATAATGCTCCTGAGATTTTTTTTAATATAATAGATTCCTTCGGACATATTTAAATTATTATAACTTCTAATTATCACCAAGCCTGTTAGTGCATTCTCTTGGTATTATTGGGAACTATATCAAGTGGTACACAAAGCTTATAAAAGGTAGCAGCACCAACAAACCTCCACTAGAGTAACCTCGTTATAATGAGTACTCTGAGTATGCCATTGTGGAGGTATGACGTCAGAACCTACAATGCTTTTCTTACTGAAAAAGCTGAATTTTACATGTTAATTACACCTGTTTTTGGAACTAGAATTATGTGACGAATGTTTATGTAATCATAAAAGCTTAAAATATACGAATTTTAAAGTAAGAGTCCATAAAAATTGCACAAATTTAAGTAATTACCAACAAATTATGGCAAGTTTTGGCATCAATTCAAAATCTAAGAGGCCTTCCAAAATAATGTTAAGGCAATATTATTCGTCATTTAAGCTAAATTCTTCTCTAATGAAAATGAATTATTATGTAATTGTTTCATAATAATAAATATTGGTACATTAATACACGTTTCATGTACCAAAATGTATTATTAGTTTTTGTTTTTAATTAAAAATCAAGCAATCAAATAAACTATATGTGACTTGTGAAATATTATAAGCAGCGGCGGGGAGCCTTATTTGTGTGGGGGGATGTTTGGGAAGGGAAGGGTATGGATTAAAAGACTGTTTTTTCAGGGTAAAACCCCTTCCCCTTTTATCTCCGAGCAGTAGTTCTGTGATCAAAAGGGGGGGTGTAAAATAAGGAAAAAAGATCTTGCTCTCCCCTGCCCATATGGAAGGTCATTTAAATGGTCAGTTTGCACCATTACTGTGGGACAGTCCCTTAAAATTCTCGCATAACGTAATTTTTAGAAGGGGGCTTTTGCCGCCTCTCCATATGGATATTTCTGTATTTTACAATCTATCGAGGATATAGAGTCAATTTCTTCGCCGGCATTATTAAATGGGCCAACCGTAATTTTGACATGTTTTTGGTAAGAGAGATTCTTTCACTCTAATAGGGGGCTTCCGCACAACACATCTAAAAATGGAGATGCGATTTCTTATATAAATTGTTTGGGTTGGACACACTTTCAGTATAAAGGTGTAATCAGAGAATATTTAAATGTTGGAGGGTGGGTGGGGTTATGTGCCCCCGGGCACAATTCATCTAAAAATTATAAAGATGGGATATTTTGCTAAAATCATTTGGGATGGACACACTTTCGATATAGAAGTGTTGTCTGAGAAATCTTACTTTTGAGTGGCTTATGCCCCCCCTTACCCAGCACGACGACTAATTTAAAATTATGGAGATAGGATTTCTTTGCTAAAATTGTTTGTGATGGACACACGTTCAATAGATATATGTTTTATTAAGGAATTAAACTTTGGGAGGTTTATATCCCCCAACCACTACTTTTCACCAAAAAATTATTGGTATTTTATTTATTCACTAACATTTTTACGGTTGGACACACCTTCAATATAAGATTTATGACTTTAGGAGACTGGTAAACCCGAACATAGTGGCGTTGAGGCCTGCGAAACTTCACGAACAAATCATTTAATTAAAATCATTTTATATCTTCACTGCAGCTCAAGTCATAGAAAAAATCGTTTTAACTTGAAATATATTGAATATAAGAGCCAAGTTTTATCCATACCCCTCCTGCCGTCTATGTGATATAAGCAAGAACACCAAGTGAGAGCCTTGCTCGTCATTGTATTGGTGTTGCATATCATGCTATGATGAGTACTGCTCTGAAAAGTACGTTAAGGGGTTAAATTAAACTATTTTAAAAATTATTTCGAGTAGTTCCCCTCCCCCGGATAAAGACATCTCGTACAGTAAAGTGGTAGTCAACGTGCTAAAACAAAAATCAATTATATTTTAATATGTATATTATAAATTAGTTGTACTTAGTAATCTTTTTACACATGTGTTGCTCCTATTTATGGCCCTACTGTCAAGGTCGATATCAGCAAGGTTCAAGTTGGAGGAAGTGTACCTCTATTTATGTGGATAGTGGTTTAAACTATCTAGTAAAAGTCCGATCTCAGTATACCTGTAGGCATCTTCTCATATAATTTTAGTATTATATTAAATACTCGCTCTGCTCGCTAGGGGCTTAGGGGCTCTTCCCCCAAACCCCCAGTGGGTTTTCTTTGCAAGTGGATGTAAACTAATGTAATTCCAGCGTTGTTATGAAATTAAAAAATGCGTGGAAAATGTGCCAAATTTACCTAAAATCAAAAAATCTAGCTCCATCTGAGGTACAACCTCTGGAGATACGACAAAAAGTAATAGGACCAAACTTGATATCACCAAATCTGTTGCTGCTGGTGCAATCCGCTTTTTGATAGGTCTTACCGTTTAGCCAAAAGAGACCTCCAAAGAAAGGTCCGCACCGACTTTAAAGCTGCTCCAACATTTTGAATATTTTCGGGGGTTAAAAATTAAAATTATTAATTTTTTGGAATGTTCCCGTCAGTTACAGGCTAGAAGCTATAAGTTTGCCAAATTTCAAGTTTATAGCTCATCTGGAAGTGGGTAAACATTAATGTCATTGATTGAGTGAGTCAGCCATGTGGATTTATAGTAGTATAATAATATATTTAATAATGTATTTGAAGGTATTGAATAAAAATCTCTGCAAAGTAGTTTCTGTTTTTTTTATAAAAGAACACATATTTTATTGAATTTGAAACAGCCGTTATGTATTTTACAGTGGAGAAAAATGCTTTCAATAAATATAAATATGTACAAAGTTAGCTATTTTGTTAAGTTTAAGTCTATATCTCTATGCTAGACACACAAAATTAAAAACATACACTATAAAGAAAATCATTACATGATGAAGTGGCAATGAATACACTAGTTTACAAACTAAGGATTAAATGTTGCATGCAACGGGGAGCAACTTTACTCATTTACCTAGTTCGCCCCTTCAGTGCTGCCTAGGCTTTAACAGTTGATGGGTGTAGCTGTTGAGGATCTAACAAACCTTTGGGTTGAGTACAATACATAAATACCAGTGGAGGCTTGTCATAAAGAGCACAAGGGCATGTACCCTAACACACAAAAAAGCACATACATCCAATCAATTTTAAGTTATAATATATAATAAGTTATTAAACAAGGGAAATATTAAAATTAAATAACTTTTATAGTTAATTATGAAATTTAAAATTGCTGAGCGAAAACCTCCAAACAAAACTCTTGCCGATCAGAGCATCATTGAATTTGCCCCAAGCTCATGGCGCCATTGGGGACGTTTATAAATGATGTACGCAAGCCTAAGCCGGGCACATGTTGGAGTGTTCGCCCCTAAAGTATGTTTGAGTCGTTACGAATGAAAGAAGTTACAGTGCGCATGCTTCTTTATTAGTGTTTATTTCACAAAATAGCATGAGTGTGTTTTTATCTGAAAGTTTTGAACATTATTCGCACTAGATTATGTCAACAAGTGAATGTGAAAGGTGTTAGTCTGCCCTAAAATTGATTAAAACTTTCTTAAGGAGTACAATGAATGAAAATAAGACTAAATTCTGTAGCAGTTCTTTCAGTCGAAAATAAATGTTTAACTTCAATTACAAAATACAAACAAACGGTAAGTTAATTTTTTATCGTTATTTATATTTTAAATTTTGTGCCCTCCCATGAAAATAAATCACGATCTGCCACTGAAAAATATACATAAACTGCATGTAATATAAACATTGTGTACACTTTTGGGCTATTTATATGTATTAGGGTAGATAAAGCTGGGCTTAAAATAAAATTTGAAATTGTGGTTCAAAAACAATCTTTTCTTCGTTTACAAATTTTACTTTCTATTTAACTGGTAAATTTATCAATTCTTTCTAATCTGTTGAAAGTGAAAATAAATACTATTCTTTTGGCTTTATCATTCTGCTATTTTTATTAAAGCTAACTAATTTAATGAGATGATATGTAATTTAAAATTATTTACATAACTAAATTCTAAAATGATCCAAGGGTGGCCCTAGACGATAGATTTAACTGCACAAGCATATCGTTCAGGTCCGAGATTGTGTAATTCATCCCCTAGATGATACAAGGATATCACTCAGGTCTGAGGTTGTGTAATTCATCCCCTAGATGATACAAGGATATCACTCACGTCTGAGGTTGTGTAATTCATCCCCTAGATGATACAAGGATATCACTCAGGTCTGAGGTTGTGTAATTCATCCCCTAGATGATACAAGTATATCGCTGCAAACATAGCTCAGTTGTGAACATTTCGGTTTGAATACAGCCATCAGAAGAAGATGTTGCAATTGCGGCTGTAGCTGGGGTGGGAGGGTGGGGGGCTTTAGTACCCTGGTTCTGAAGCACCTGATTACAACATATTTATTAGAAGGCTAGAAAAATTGAGAATATTAGTTTTCAGTAATATAATTTGGATCATTTTTAAAGTCTGTTTTTTTACACGCAGAGATATGTGAACGGGTATGCAATGGCTGAGTAATAAACAATAATCTTCAATTAACACATAGACAAGTTTTTCATATAGGTTGTTTTTCATATAGGTTGTTTTACATCTACTGCTTTCTATAACCTTAATTTATTTTAAGTTCACTATAGTCCGGACACGCAGTAGGATGCATAGCACTCAAGAAATCGTAAAATAGAGTTATTTTTTGGTTATGAGAGAAGATTGCGTTGAGCCCCAATAACTATTAAAAAATATTGATAGCCTTTGGAGGCATCACATTTTTTTAGAGGTAGAATAAATTACCTCTACATTATTTTAACATTCAAATAAAAGATCTGGCTGCTACTGGGTCAAACAATAGATTTGACTAATTATCATATAAACTCACTCAAATTTGATTCGACACATTATTTCAGTCACCAAACAAAATTTCAAAAAAAGTATATAAGTATAAAATAATATGACAATTGTACGAATACAGGCACTGTGACAATATTATCCTGCAGATACTGTCAAGGGGTAGTTTCACCAAATTGTGTCTATGCTTTCCTGAGCTACCAGAAAACATGTACAGCTGCATCAAGCATAGCAACCAAATCACTTCAGCATCCTTTAAGTTCTTACTATAAAAAATATATTTTTGTAGGAATATTTTTACAATTTCAATATTTTCCCAAAATAGTTTGCATACAAATCAAAAAACCACATGAAAATTATGCTTATTAATAAATTACTTTCAAATTGTATGTGTTCATCTCAACAAAATCAGTATTAAATATGAATATACAATACAAAGAGCACTAATAATTTTCTTGAAAAAAAAACTAATGTCTTTCTAATCCAATGCCTGATGATACTAATATTCCACACATAAATGGCCTAGAAACTCTCCCACTAAATTATAAACGCACCACTGTATTTAGAGTACAGTTCACTAAAGGAAACCCTTGGAAAAACTGATGGTTAGAACAATTTTCCATTCATATTAGGGGCATGGCCATGGAAACGTGCATGGGCCCATCAGATGCTAATCTCCACATAATACAACTTGAGGAGTTCCTAGACAACCAAACTCATACACTGTTGTGTTGCTTCGGATACTTTGACATTTTCATAATATAGACCAAAACACAACTGAATAGATTATCCAAAACCTGTATACTTCTTAACTACCAGTACTCAATTACACCAGCAGCAATTCTACACAACATATCACCCTTTTAGACATTGAGGCCACCCTTCAAAATTGGCGTTTTATAAAAGAAATTCACACAGAAGCAACCAAACATAAGCAATACCTCCGATTTCCTCCTACTTTTTACCTCTTTCCCTTGGTGGGCTTTCTTCACTCAACTTTCACTGGCTATGAGAAGTGCTGTGCACACATTACCCTCGTTACTGCCCTCATGCCCTAGTCTTTAGATGCGTTAGGCGGAACGGCCTCAGCTTATCAAACTGACTTCCATGTCATTATGCTTTAAAAAAATAACCATTTTAATTTTACATTTGTTTTAAGTAAAGCCCAAAGGAGAGAAAACATCCTTTTACTAAAGGGATATTTTCGCTGCTTTTTCAAAACCTTTTGTGCTAGCTGAACTTACCCTGCCTACCCTGACACCTCGCTACTGGTTTTTACATTGAACTTGAAAATGTTTATATATTCAAGCCATTGGGCTTATTTTATAACCAACACATTGAAGAATATTTTATTCTTAAATGAGCTGCAATTTTAAAATTGTATATTTGATATTAGTGTTTATCTTGAAAATTTTGACTCCAGCATCACACCATTGTTAAAGCAAGATAATGGATGGCATAGAATCATTTTACTAAACCTTTGATAGAAAATTTAAATAAAACATGATCAACATCTTGATATCTAATTTTTTTTCTTACAAATAGCTATAGACTGAATTATTCTAAAATTTATTTAAGCCCATTCTATGAAGCCCTAATTTATTTTAAAATAACATTAGAAAGAGAAATATGATCATAGCCTGGTTTGTTGTCAGTTTTGTAAATAACCAATTAATATAAATTGATTTATAATTTTAATACTGTTATCTTAAAGACATTGGCCTGTGAGGGATTTTGCAAGACCATTGCTATTTTAAGACTACGATTTATTGCAAAAAAAAGTATTTAAAGTGATAGGCATATGTTATGTAAAAATTTGCTTTTAATACAAAACAATTAGATAATGATTAGTAAACACTAGAGGACTACACTGAAACATCAGTAGCATAGGTTTAGTTAGACCTAAGATATTTCCTATAAATATAAATGTAGGTTACCTTTGTTGATGTACTCTTTTGCCCACAGATTAAATTTGTTGAAAAAATTGTTTGCACGGCATCTTGTCGAAGCTTTCGTAGCCGATCAGCTCTATGTGCCTCAAAGTGGCCTTCATCAAGCTGGCACTGTAAAGTTGAATAAGTGTGTGCAGATTAATTGTTAGGCCTGTATTAAAATAATACAAGTGGTGTATATTAATTCCCCATGAATGCCATATTTTATTTGTTTAGAAAATCAAAATGTGCGTCCATATTGTAGGTTTTTAAAATATTAAACAGATTTTCTCATAGGCCTATATGCCCCTTTTAATCATGTTGAACCATACATTAAAGATAAAATCATCTACACAAAGAAAGTCTAGAACTAAATTAATTGTATTGTGATTAATAGTGTAACCACCTTTTTCCCAGAAATAATAGTCAGGAAGTTACAAGAGAATAACAGTGTATTTTATTTGGAAGAAATATAGTAGATGTACAATGACAAATTATCAATATAATAACATAATTTATGACGTGCAAAGCCTAAGACTTCGATATGTATCATAACACATCGTAAGATAAGAAAATCGACTGGAACGTTTACAGTCAGATACTTTAGTATAAAGCCTAATGTTCCACAAACGTTAAAATGGATTTGAATGTCCTAATTAGATACAACAATATTAATATATCTCATAGAAACGAACTTTAATAGAATGCCCATATTACGAACATTATTACTACCCATAATATTTCGTAAAATGTGAATTTGACTTTAATGTTTAAAACAGAAACATTATTATCCAACATAATATTACATTAAAGGTGAACTTGACTAAAAGTATATATCAGAAACATTATAATTAATCAACATAATATCTCATTAAAGGTGAAAATGATTAGAATATTTAAATTAGAAACATTATTATTAAATGTAGATCCCATGGATATGAAATCAACTCAAATCTCTAAACTAGAACCTTTAGTATTAAACGTAATCTACCATAAATATGAGAATTTGCAAAAATGCCAAAGTCAGGAAACTTAATATTAACGTAACATTTCATTAACACCAATCAGATTAGCATGTTTGAAGTGGAAGACTTCGATACTAAGCAATGACAAATGACAATGTCTTTACGCACGCAAGGTAGAGGACTAAGATACAGAATAAAGATCCGCAACATTAATAAATATAATGGAGTGTTCAAAGCAAAAACATTAGTGGTAGATAGGGAGATTCCAACAATATAGAAAGTTTACAAAGCCAAAGATATCAATATTCAGCAAGGACTCTAGGTTACAACATATAAATATTTATTTTGACCGGAGCATTCAAAGACTAATATATAATTACAAAACTAGATCGTCAATAAAGGCCTACAACTTCCAGGGCCTTATACAAAGAAAATACCTTACAACTACAAAAGTTTCGCGTGCAGCATAAAGTAAATAGAACAGAGTTAGAAGCAAGTGCGCTGTTTAACTGATAATCCCAAAGAGTCAGAAAGAACCATAACATTTTGTGGCGGTCTGCCTTCCCGTCAACCGCTTAATGCACAATACCATTGAGTGGTTTATTTCATCTATAATTATAAATTTAATTTATTTACTCTTTAAAGTTTAGGTTAAGCTGGGTTGATAAAGTGTCATAATAATAAAAGGTTATGTTAAGCTCGGTTGGATGAATGTCATAAACTTGTGTTTTTTCAATGTCGTCAATATTATGTTTTACTTCGTCTATTATTTGTTCGTTTTGTATAAGCCTACTTGTGATCATATACAACTAGTTAAATCGTTAGAAGTTAAATTTACTATGAAGTAAAGTAAATTGTGGTCACCATAGACGGTTTTTAAGCATTAATAAAGACGGTGAAAATTATGTCTGGGGCTTAGTGTAATGTGTTTAAATAGTTCTAGAACGGCTGAAATATATCCGTCGCTTAGTTGAGTGGAACTTTTTCTTATTCATATAACTTTTTTTTTTTTGTTTCGATTCTTTTCTCGTTCAAATCGATCGATTCTACGTGTTTTAATGTTTGAAATAATGTACAGCTGATAATATTTTTGGCATTTTAAGAAAGAAACTACTTAAAATGGAACTGTTAAGACGTAATAGACCCGTTGTCTAAGTTAATAGGGTTCAAAATTAGAGGACTCATCAGTGGTTTATGCTGATTAGTTTTAATAGGCCTAGGCCATGTACATTTTCTAATGACTTATATAGCCTACTCTAAGTTAGTTTAACTCATACAGGCCTTCGGTATTAATGCAAATTTAACCTTAATAGCTGTCAAGATAGCTTGGTTATGTCTCTTATTCAAAATTTAGTAAGAAAATTAATTTAAAAAATATGCATTACACAGCACAACATATTTGTGGCATTTTGCTAGTTTTAACACTTGGTCACAAAGATGTAGAGTTCACATTAAATTATATTAAGTTAGATATAAAATGATCACGCAATAATCAGCATAATAGAATTTCAAAACTATTATCTTGCACTATCACAGCACTACAAATGTGTGACATTTTGCCTCTGTAATATATTAAATTTAAATAAAAGATTAGAGATAAAATAATTCAGGAATTAAAGTTAGATATAAAATAATTCAGGAATTAAAGTTAGATATAAAATAATTCAGGAAATTACCGAACACAATTAAACTGAAAACAATCTTGCAAAAGTGGAAACGAGACTTCAAAATAGCAGAGTTGAGCAGAGTTGAGCCGAGTTGAGCAGAGTTGAGCAGAGTTGAGCAGAGTTGAGCAGAGTTGAGCAGAGTTGAGCAGAGTTGAGCAGAGTTGAGCAGAGTTGAGCAGAGTTGAGCAGAGTTGAGCAGAGTTGAGCAGAGTTGAGCAGAGTTGAGCAGAGTTGAGCAGAGTTGAGCAGAGTTGAGCAGAGTTGAGCAGAGTTGAGCAGAGTTGAGCAGAGTTGAGCAGAGTTGAGCAGAGTTGAGCAGAGTTGAGCAGAGTTGAGCAGAGTTGAGCAGAGTTGAGCAGAGTTGAGCAGAGTTGAGCAGAGTTGAGCAGAGTTGAGCAGAGTTGAGCAGAGTTGAGCAGAGTTGAGCAGAGTTGAGCAGAGTTGAGCAGAGTTGAGCAGAGTTGAGCAGAGTTGAGCAGAGTTGAGCAGAGTTGAGCAGAGTTGAGCAGAGTTGAGCAGAGTTGAGCAGAGTTGAGCAGAGTTGAGCAGAGTTGAGCAGAGTTGAGCAGAGTTGAGCAGAGTTGAGCAGAGTTGAGCAGAGTTGAGCAGAGTTGAGCAGAGTTGAGCAGAGTTGAGCAGAGTTGAGCAGAGTTGAGCAGAGTTGAGCAGAGTTGAGCAGAGTTGAGCAGAGTTGAGCAGAGTTGAGCAGAGTTGAGCAGAGTTGAGCAGAGTTGAGCAGAGTTGAGCAGAGTTGAGCAGAGTTGAGCAGAGTTGAGCAGAGTTGAGCAGAGTTGAGCAGAGTTGAGCAGAGTTGAGCAGAGTTGAGCAGAGTTGAGCAGAGTTGAGCAGAGTTGAGCAGAGTTGAGCAGAGTTGAGCAGAGTTGAGCAGAGTTGAGCAGAGTTGAGCAGAGTTGAGCAGAGTTGAGCAGAGTTGAGCAGAGTTGAGCAGAGTTGAGCAGAGTTGAGCAGAGTTGAGCAGAGTTGAGCAGAGTTGAGCAGAGTTGAGCAGAGTTGAGCAGAGTTGAGC
>CABFWB010001751.1:39494-42445 GCA_902151455.1 Timema bartmani | reverse complement strand
GAGTTGAGCCGAGTTGAGCCGAGTTGAGCCGAGTTGAGCCGAGTTGAGCCGAGTTGAGCCGAGTTGAGCCGAGTTGAGCCGAGTTGAGCCGAGTTGAGCCGAGTTGAGCCGAGTTGAGCCGAGTTGAGCCGAGTTGAGCCGAATCGCGTACACCCTCAAAATGGCGGTTCATTATTTTTTTTCCTTTTGCCTGGTTGGATATTAGCACTGCCATAACGGAGAACGGCTAGCTAGTATTCATCAAGGAACGCATCAAGGTTATTCTAACCTCCACAACACTTTCATTATTCATTTTGTTAATCAATTGAAGTGGTGATTTTTAAGATTTGATAATTACCTTTAACTTTTTTTTTCATCAACAACTTTTAGGCCACTGTTTAAATAGTTAAAAAAAGCAATAAATAAAATACATAGTTTATACATATTTTTATCCAACGATTTTTCAACGAATATTTTTTAACTTTCACGAAGGGTACACCCTACCTATTCCACCACATTAGATCCTATCCCTATCGTAGCTAATTCTATCCTGTTCATCTAATTACAGCCTATACCTATCTTGAGATTGTTCTATCCAGTCCACCTTATTACGGCCTATCCCCAACTTGATCTAACTCTATTCAGTCCATATAAAATACAGTCAATTGTAACAAATGAGAAGGTAATAAACTTAATAAATTCAAGTAATTTTAATTATTGAGATGTTGTAATTTCAACATGAAAGTGAAAGTAGAGTTTGTTGTCCAGGAGAAAACCTAAATCAGTAATATAGGGGGAGCAAACTATGTTATCATTGACCAATTATTGATAAGAAATAAATAGTATTCTTGGTAAAAGATAGAGATAAATACAATAAGAAAATATAAAAATATCTAAATATTAATATTAAAAATATTTCATTCTGAACACCTCATTTGAATGTCTAGTTATAGGTATATTAAATTTCAGCCCCATACATTAGAGATTTACCTTAAAAATAGTATGCTTATAGCATACAATAGCAATTTTCCTTATAGCTCGTGAACTGTGATGATTTTAATGGTATTGTATAAACCGAATGGGTAGTAAGACGTTATGCCAAAAAAATAAATTAATGGTAAAATGACCTTAAAGAAAGAAAGAAAGAAAGTACAAAACAACCATCGGAGCTTGGTATTCTTCCTTTGTTTTCACTGGGTCGGGCTGAAGTAATATTATTCTGTCATTCATTAATCGAAACGATTGGAAATTTCTAGTATTCACACACGACTAGAAAACCCCCAACAAATGTTTACACACAATTATTACTATTACTTCCAGAGAAGGATGTAATGAAAGCTTTGAAATATTGAAGTAATGTAAAAACGTACTCATTCTAGAAGAGTTGTGAATCTTCAAAAAACTTTACTTCACTTCGAATAGTAGTCAGATTTGGATTTGATTAGAAAGTAAAATTCTGGATCTGACAGTAATAATAATTAACAATAAAATGTTAAGGTTAAAAAACTCAATTTTGGTCGTTATGTATATCATAATTAAATATTTATCATAGCAAATCTAGAGTAATTAAATTTCATGCTGTGATAAAACAATTTATCAGCCTATGACAAAATATGTTAAGTATAAAATTTTTACATATATAGTTATGCAAAACTTTTTTTAACATTAAACATTTAAAAAAATAGAGAAAATGTCCCTGCATTTGGGTGGAGGGATTGTGGAAAACCATTTTTGGAAAAACTACCTCTAATATACCCAACCAGAATTCGAACCCCTATATCCTTGTCATCGGGAGTCTAGTCTACTGCAAAAGTAGTGCCTTAAGACCATGCGGCCACCGAATCATGTTAGTTGGATGTTGACTCACAGTTTCATTGGACAATATCGCTGTAGAGGGCGACGCGATCAATCACTCGATATTTTGGTGGGTCAGAGGACAGGATTCGTCTTGGCATCGACCTGAAGATGAAAAAATATTTGTAATTTTGAAACTTATTTTATATTGTTTTCATAGGTTAACTCTACAAACAGGTGAATACATCTGAGAGTAGTTGGATGTATATAGACTATTGCAACTAATGAAGTATCGAAATAAACAAAGTCACAAGGATGAGAGTGTAAAAGGGTTTTGACAACAACCAAAACCGTAAAAACTCTTGATTTATAAAATTTAACCCAAATTGTTTAAATATTTCAAACAGATTTCAAATTTTCAAAAATAAGTTATATGTGTAAACTACACAAAAGGATTTTTAATTTATAAAAATGAGAAACTATTCCCAGATACCTATTTTTTACTCAATCTTTAAGGTCAATTTCAAAAACTGTATTTACAATTTGTTGTAACTAAACAACCATTAAATTAATTTATTTTAAAAAGTAAAGATACTTTAGTCACTAGGATGTGAAATAGTCATCTTGATACCAATTTTGAACAAAATAAGTACATATATTTTCAAAAATATTCAAAATTTATCAAAATCAATCTTCATTGAACTCTAAAGTTTTTTTTAGAAATACCAATATATCTAATTATTTATTATACAAAAAACTTAACAGATATCCAGTTTGAAGCAAATCATTGAAGCGATTTTCTTTAAAATTCCAATTATTTTAATTAGTCATGAGTAAACTAACAATAAATAAATGTATAGGTACCACAAAAGTCTGTATACATTGCTATTTGTCTTGTCAAACATATACCAAATTGGAAACAAGTCGTTAGGGCAATTTTTTAATTAGTTTATGAAAAATCAGTAAACTGTTTATGGCAAATCAGTAAACTTTCCGTAAATAAGTTCTTACCCCTAAACAGGTAGGCCTGTACAGCTTTATTTTCCTTTCCTTTATTTAAGGTATTTAACGTGCACTTTCTGAAACGACTGACTTTATCAGCACACTACTTCTAGATTAACTTAAATCCATAACAAACAACATCCAGACCCCTGCCGTTAATTCCATCACTGTGAAAG